>JAFEMH010005666.1:0-154005 GCA_022495995.1 Adenophora triphylla var. japonica
TTGCTAAGGTTAATTAACTTCTCGGCTTGAGAGGAAGTCCGTCACACGACACACGACCTATTCTTCAAGAATTCTGGATAGATCTTCTAATCTCTTCCTTTCGAGTAGCTAATTTCTCCAAGAAGCTCTTAGGATCGGTAGCAGAGTCTCAAATAGAGCTTCGAAAGATAAGAGTTCCCACTTTAATAACGGCACGGTGCAATGCTCTCGAAAAGAAAATAAGAAAAATTCACTTTATCTAAATTAACTTCCTCAGAAACATGCGCTATTACTTTCCCATTTTGTAATAATATCACTGCCTAATCTTCATAATGCACACTTAAAATTTCACAAAGTCCTCACATCTGCCTAGGTAATGAAATGAGATCGGATCTATAAGCGATCTATTATAAAATCTCTATCAATATAATTCATCCTTAATGCATCCTGCACCATTTATATATTCTTTAGAGTTAACTAAATCAATCAATTTACAATTATAAAGGATTCCCTAAAAATTCCTTAGTGGCACTTACCGGCCAAGATCGCGGACTCGATCCTCGCTTAAGATTCGTGTCGGTAACCTTCGAAGCTTAAGATAATATAACCCCAAATGCAAAAAATCTTCTCGAGCCAACTCACACATTGCTAAACTTCTCAAACGATGAATTCCGCTGCACTATGGGCCCCAAATCCACGACTCTGCAAATAGTCCTCGTGAGTCTCTCGTATCTTTTAAATAAGCAAAAGAGGCCATCAATCATAGTGCCATAAGGCAATAAAGGAGATAAGGATTCAAAGCCTGAATTATCGTACTTAGACTCGACACATAGAGATAGCCTGATGGAAACACCAATTGCCAATCTACTCACAACTTCGCATGTAAAATTTCGAAAGACTTCTTATGTAAGTCTAACACATATCCAAATACCCTTCATCACTTTTAACGAGAAGCTTTTGCGCTACTTTAATGCTTATATAACTTGAATACTGCATATAAAGGTTTATCTATATCAGAAATACCAATATAATCAAATTATGAATAGAAAAGAGAGACTCAGCTTCTTATGATAGTCTACCAATGCCTGGCAGCAACTACTTACCCATCGAGGTCCAGTATATCTCATAATTACAAAAATCGGTAATCCTACCAAATCAATGGCAATCCATGCTCGGTTATACCCTTTCATCATCCTCGTGATAAATCCCGAAAAGAAGATTCGAGGTACTCTCTCATAATAGCGAAACACTCTATCACATAAAACAATTTCAAGTAATGTATGCCACGTAGAAGCGAAATGTATGCCAAACATATTGATATGAAACGAGAAGTTATAAAAATATGACCCTTCAAATCTGAGGCAGGTAATATACCTCTAAAGTGACCTCGAAGGAATCCTATCTCTCTATATCAAAACACATACTCGACCTTTAGACCTTAGAAAGCACTTTACAACACCATTTTACCCTAGATAATATTGTTATGACTAAATCTTTCTTCAGATCCTTTAATGATCATTCGGCTTAACTAAAATGGATACAAAATTTGATAACTGAATATTAATCTTACCATATTCATTCCCAAACCAATCTTTCACTTGTTTTATTTTTCAAAGCTCTATTAATTGACTAACAATTACAACGCCATGTATATCACCTATTACATCATATACCAAGTATCTGACCACGAATTCAACAGCTGCAACTATACCACTTGAGTCACTTTAATTATAAGAAGTTCTCAGAATGATACCACATACTTTCTCCAAGCCGCTATATAAGCGCACTAATACTCTATCTTTCCACATTAAACCATATCTTATCATCACTATCGTCATATTCATTCACCCACTACCCAAGTTATTTTCATTATTTTTTACCACATCCACTGAAGCCACACAACAATACTCTGCTGCACCATATAACAACCATTATAATACCACTTTTCAATTACTAACCCATATTTTCATCCAAACCATCACTTTCTACTCATTTCTAAACCCCTTTTTCATTGAATTCAAAAGCCAAGTTAATTGTCAAACTTATCAATAATCATTTATCACGGTAATAATAGCATGCATTATAACACATATACTAACCACAAGCTTTACAACTTAGCCCGACTTCATTAAAAGGACACCTTAACAATACCACATACTTAAATCATTTTTCTTAACATCAATACTATACCAAAAACTTCACACATTACCATATCTCGACTAATTTAACAGAATTTTTAACCCCAAGTAAAATGCTACCAACGACTGCAACATTTCCACACTTATTCAACCCGATACCATTTTTAATTCATTACGAAAACGCACCATGTTTGTGAGGTTTATGCGATTTAAACATCCTTCATTTTCTGAGAACCTTACTCATAAATTAGTCGTCATTGTTGTTTCTCCGACCATTAGAACAAACTCCACACCACCTTGCACCCTAAACACTCGGCGTCAATTACCACTTGCTTGGCTCCACCTTGGTTTGAAGCGTCTTACCCTTGACACTCCCTGAAACTAAGCTCTGATACTTGACAAATTGGTGAGGACCCCAACCCGGAACTGGCTAACAGCGTGTCCCGAGCTTGAGGCTTCAAACTAAGAAAACCCATCTGTAAATTTTTAAAACTTTTATTTCCCTTTAAAAGAAACCAATTCTCGAACTTTCAAAAATAAAATCAAGGCGATAATATCTCCGCTCGGAGGAATTTAAACAAATATTCAAATAACTATAACTTGATTAATTACATTGAAAACCCCAATTAACATTTGTTTAACAAAAAGAGTTTTCCATGAACTTATAAAAAGAGTAATACTTAAATAGGACTCGGCCAGCCGACAGCCCACTCATATGCTATCCTTGCACAAGTCCCGAAAGCAAGAGTCCAGACTCTTTCCACGAGCCTCATTGGTTCCAGGATTCACTGTCTGTGCTTCAAGCCACCTTGATCTAAAGCGATGCAAAGGGAAGGGGGTGAGAATAAATCTCAATAAGCTATTATGAAGATCTCGACAACAAGATGCCAAACAATATACGCACGACACATAGCATGGTTACACATAACACATTATGACGGCCAGTAAACACCTTACGTTACACTCATTTTACCTTTCCCGTCTGAACAATAAGTCGTACGAGCGTGGCGTCGAGATAGAAACTCCACTCTTTGGTGAATTGCCCCCATGCACATTCTACCGCTTATAGGACTCATACTCGGAGATCCATATAAGAAAATCGGGAATATCTATATGGAACCCTTATAATAAGAAAGTACCATATAATATTGCCGCATTTATCTTGTAAGGCTTTTGGCTTAATCTGAAGCATTCCCCCTAATGTCACCAAATCGCGGCGGGCTGTAAAGGCTTTTGGCTCGTCTGTTGCTAGCACACTGCCACGCTCTGTGGCCACGGAGAGGACGGTCACGAGGTATAATGAACCTTCAATCACTTATAAGAACGAATCAATAATTGAGTTGAATTCCCAAACCTATACCCCGAATCACGTAATATATACGTTGAAGCACATAATAGATACTTGGAAATAAATCCACTGAAAAGGGATAAAGAACATAACAACATGGTAATGTATACTCATGTTAAATCAATACTATAGTGCAACATTCATTTAATACACTATCCATAATACCATCAATGAATACTGAATTCGAAAGTAAGGTATCCAAAATATAGCCAAATAATCCATACTTGGGATGCAGCATAACAATATACTAATTAATCCCCAGCTCAGGGATACAATAAAATCAACATGCCAGAGAATTCCACAATTAGGATACA
Organism: Adenophora triphylla var. japonica; assembly: GCA_022495995.1. Taxonomy (NCBI): domain Eukaryota; kingdom Viridiplantae; phylum Streptophyta; class Magnoliopsida; order Asterales; family Campanulaceae; genus Adenophora; species Adenophora triphylla. The sequence continues at coordinate 3,780 of JAFEMH010005666.1, forward strand.
ACATAACAATATGCCAAATAATCCACGCTTTTGGGGATACAATACAGCGATGTAATACATATACGTTCCCTACTAACGCAATAGTGTAACTTATAACCTCTGCACTTATTCCAAAATAATCACCAAATGTATGAGAGCAATTAAGGCCACCACTGAACCATAAACCATTTCTACGAAGTCATTACTCAACCTTGAATGATTTTAATAAAAGTTCAAGATCTACTTCCCAAGTTGGAACCACTTTAGTGAAGTTAAGAATCAAGCTTATCCACCATTCTGCAGGAACAATGTTTAACTACTCCCACAATTCCATTTGAACAAATAAGACGTCATGGCCTAGCCAAGGTATTCTACTTTAACCTAGGTTAAAAAGGATTAATTCATATCAGGGTTGGATTAGGTTCTACTAACTTATAATGATTGGGATTCGTGCCACGAGGTTAATGGTGAAATCGGCAAGAAAGGAAGCTGGGAAGGTTACGGTGACATGGCGACCGCCCAAGTCACCATGGGCGACCGCCCAAGAAGGGTTTCAAAAGGTTGCATCCTATCGTCGTGTTGGGCGGCCGCGCAAGGGCACATGGGCGACCGCCCAAGAGGATTTCCGAAATCTCGGATTTCAAGTCCCTTTTCACATATACTCTTTTTCCTTTTTATAATCTTTCTTATTTTTATAAATACCAAAAGGATCTTCTAACTTTCAAACCTCATTCTAAATCATTTAAACCCCAAATAATATAACCCTAGATCATTTACCACTAAATTCTCTACCCATTTCACTACCACATTTCAAGTTTAACCTTCTTAATCTAACTTTCGACCCACTTTCTTACACTCTTGATCATCTTCCTTAAACCACAACATCATTCTATAATATTAACCAATTTCTCAACTCCAAGAAGGTTTCCCAAAGCATCAATTAACCATTTTAATAACAATAACAACACCAAATAGTTCATGAACATTAAATAGAAGAAAAGACCATAATAACTCACATCATTAAAAGTATACCAAGCCATTTGTCTACTTCTTTCTATCCAAGTTAAATAAACTCATAATCTTTCCCAAATCAAAGTAAGATGTATATAATCACATACACTAACTCCATTAAGGTTATTAACATCTTACACTCATTATACCCTCATTCCTTCAACGTAAACCCCCATCTCATAACTAAAATCAATTCAATCTTAAATAACCATTTTACTCAAATAACATCATTCAAAAATACCACAATCATTTTATTTCCACAAAATATTCATAAACACATAAAGTGAGCAATATTTAGAAAGAAGTCATAATAACTTACCTTAGAAATATGAGGTGGATTAAGGATCTTCTTAGCTTGATAAACTCCCCTAGATGCACCAAGCACAAAAGTACAATTGGATTGGAAAATGGAGAAGAATTGGAGGTTCTAGGAACTTTGAAAAGTGAGGCTTTCAATGTAAAGCTTCCATGGAGAATTGAGAAGAATGAAGAAGAAGAGAATGATGAGGTGAAGATAAGGAGGATGGAGGAAGTATGGGAGGAGTATGGAGAAGGTTGACTAAATAGTAAGAGAGGTGAGGGAAATAAGGAGAGAAAACATGGCCTCCCATGCCATTTAATTGATATCTTTCAATCTTTTTCAATTAAACCCTCACAAGTTCTAGAGTGGTAAACTAAACCCTCCTACTCAAATCCTTTATCCCACATAATTTAACCTCCTTTCATATTTTATTCATTTTCTATTTACTTTCCCCAAGATGCTTTATTTAATTTCCTTTGCAATCCTAATGTTTTAAATTTATTTCCCAACCATCTCATCTTAATATAAGAAATTAAAGACATAATTGAACACATAAAGTTAACAATAATATTTAAAAGCATATAATATGATACTAAAATATTGCCTAGGGTTAGGGTCGTTACAGGTCCTAGACCGTCTGCATGTGAAAGAAAGGAGGAGTGGAAAGGCCTCCCTGTAAGTACCCAAATTCGGATCGTTATAATCCGTTAACTCATACTTTCCAAGTTAACGAGACTTTCCAGGACTGCCCCGAGCATTCAAGATCAAAGTTTATTAAAAACACGTTAAGAACATGTGAAAGACATCAATTTTCCAGAAATACGCAATTTCCGGGACTTTTCGAGACTGTTTCGACATTTATTCGGACAGTTTTTTAATAAACAGTCAAAACCCGGCCAGACGGAGCAAGAAACGCTTTCTTAGTGACTAAGCAGGACACGTGGCACGCATGCACGAGCCCTCGAGTCAAATCAATCCAATCTAAGGCTGGAATAGACCAAAATACCCTCAAACTGAAGGACAGGTCAGCTTGCCTGTTTTACATGATCGCCCATCAGTCTCAGCAATTCTTCAAATACCCAAAAAGCCTTCCAAATTTAAGGACCGGTCGGCCGGCCTATTTTACACCTTGAAATTTTCTATAAATAGCAGCCTCCTCCTTCATTTTGATGATCAAGATTCTTACCTCAAGCCCCCATTCGACATCCCATCCCTTCTCAGCCCCAAAAAACCTCCCAAAACGCTTCCGAAACGCCGCCAAATTGACAAAAACTCGAGTGCGAATGAGAGTTAATTAGGGGAGGTTCTGCCTACGTGAGGGCAGGATTTCTCTCCTCTTTAAACACTTTCCAAACACGTACCCTAGGAAGATAGAGCCATTGGTAACACTCTTACCCTCAATCTTCTGTTTCATCCCTTTTTACATGTCCTACGCTATTTCTGATCCGATCAAAATCTTCCAAATGTAGACAAAACGCTGTCTACGGGTCTCGAAGTGATCCTCTCTCTATCACTTTTCTCCTTCGAGAAAAGTGATTTAGGGTTAAAACGGAGATCTTGACCCTTTTTATCTTTTATGTCATTTACCATCCGAACCGTTTGGTTCATCAATTGTCATTTTCATCTTTCGAACCATTTGGTTTGTTGATTGTTATTTACCGTCCGAATCGTTTGATCCGTTGATATTGTCATTTACATATCGCTCTGGTTTGACCTCAGTATCATTCTTGGAGTGTTTAGTGTAGATTGCTATGAAAGCTAGAGATGACGAGAATGCAAAGTGGACAGTGGCAGGTACGTTAAGTTTAGAGGACTAAACTTCTTTTAAGGGGGTAAGAATGTAATAACCCGAATTTTTGGTTCCCTTTTTTCTTTTATTAATTAAATTATTTGTTATTCCTTCTAGTAATTGGATTAGAATTGTGGACTTGTTTATTGGGCTTAAGTTAACCTCCTTGGACTTGGTTTACCTTTTTGGGCTAGGTTTTGGAAACCCTATTATAAATACATCCTTACTAAACCCTAGAGCCTTATTGTTTTCTAAAAACCCTAGAGAAGAGAGAGGGGCAGCCGAGTATAGAGAGAGAGGCGGCAAGAGAGAGAGAGAGAGAAGGAGAGAGGGAGGCGGCGACCAAGGGAAGAAGAAGAAGGAGGAGGAATCCATTGTTGGGGTGATCGAGGTCCAAACTAAGGTAAGATCAAATCTTTCGTCGTTTTGGTTTTTTATTTAAGGAACCCTAGAAACCCTAAAAGCTTGGAAATTAAGATTAGGGTTTGGGATTGTTTATTTTGGTATTAGGCACGCTAGGGTTATGAAAAGATGAGAGTTTGGTGTGTCTTTGGTAGGTGTGCCATGTGTGTGTGGGTCGTGTGTGTGTGTGTTGTGTGTGCGGCAGGTGTGTGTGTTATGCCGTGTGTGTTATGTGTGAGGTGAAGTGTGTGTGCGTGTGTTCTGCAGTATGTTTTGGTGTGTGTTGTGAGTGTGTGTGTTTTGCGTGTGTGTGTGTGTTCTGCAGTGTGCTGTGAGTGTGTGTGTGTGTTCTGCATGTGTGTGTGTGTTATGCAGTGTGTGTTTTAGTGTGTGTGCTGGAAAATGTGTAATTAGTGTGTGTAATTGTGAATTAGAGAGTATTATTGGGGATTGAGTATAGAAAACCCTAGGAGTATTTTGGTAAAACCTATGGGGGATTGGTTAACCTAAGAAGATGCTAAGAAAGATTAACTTATAGGTAATAAGAAAGATTAAAGAATGTTCGGGTTAGGTAATTAGGTATTATTGACCCTAAGAAACCTTTTTGCAATGATTGTAGATTCGTGCGCGTGAAGCATTGTTGGAAGTACTAAGCAACGCTAATGTAAGGGATTATACATCATTTAAGTTAATTGATTTTCGCTCCGTTTCATTGTTTAGCTTTCGCATATTTCTTGGCGATGTACGTTTCTTTGATACATAAAAGGTGACCTCGCGTCAGTATTTGTTTTGACTCCCTCGTTTACCGTTATTTGCTAATCTTTTGTTATTCATTTGCTAAATCGTTCTTTTGATTTCGTAAATACAGAATTTTATTGTTATTGTGAAATTTCATGTTCTGTATAAAAATGAGTTTTGATATGATATGATTTTTGTTTCATTAATGATCACTAAGTTAGACAACCTGCTTTGGCGGGGTATATTTGATATTTGGCCTTCGGGCAAACTTAGTTCACCGCTTTAAATTAGTGGTGGGGTCTTAGGATACTGCTGTTTAGGACTACGAGAAGTCAATTTTGTTCCCTTTATGGGATTTTATTTGATAAGGTCGGTGGACCACTTATGTGATCATGATGTACATGAATGATTTGATTACCTACAAGCTGGTATGGGACGGTTGTAGATAACTAGATCATTCGAGTCAACTTTGTTCGGCTTATCGAGTCCTTTGAATTTCCTTATAATCGTGAGTGGTTTAGTTAGTTAAAGCTTGGTATGGGACGGTTTAATTAAGTAAATCATTCGAGTCAATTTGAATCGATTTCGTCACCATTTGAAACTCCAAAATATTTTTCAACTCAGTTTATGAAACCGTTGAGATTTTGAAAGACAGTTGGTTTGAGATTTGGTAAATAACTATTTCGAAATTGTGTTCTGTTATGTCTTCGTTTGTTACTTGAAATTTGTATCGTTTGATATTCCTTGGTCAACTCCTCCTTAATGCTTAGGAGGGTTGTATATGAACTTACTGGGCATTGTTCGCTCACCCTTTCATCTTCTTTTCTTCCAGATTTCAAATAGGAAGAATGTGATTCGGTTCGGGAGCACTTCATAATGAGTTCAAGGATCGTTTTAGTTTATTTCCTTTTAGACTCTTTAGTCAGTTATTTCAGTTATTTGAGAGTTTGTAAGACTTTAAAGATCTTGTTGGATTTTAGTTACCGTTATTTAGTTTTGAATTATTATTTATATTGGAGAATTATTATTATTGTTGTTGTGAAAATTTGGGGTCGTTACAGAAACTAAGGTGAAGAGGGGAACTTATTTGAGAATTTGTTTGTGAGCCACAAATTGGGATTTGGATTTCAATTAATAGTTTTCAGTTTTATGATATTTTGGAATTTATACGGATAAAAAATGACGTCGTTTTAGTATCAAATATTTAATAAAAATACTAAAATATCAAGGCGGATATCGGCGGTGGGCGATGACCAACTGAACACATTATTAGGTGGATTTGAAGCTAGTCGCGACGTTTTATAACCGACTAGCATCTAGACGGGATCCAGGCGGCCTAGGCAAATGATTTTTAGAGCATTGTATAAAACTATATGTTTAGAAAGTGGATGACAATAATATTTATAGATTTTTATCATATAATGTATAAAACACACGCATTTTGATAGTGTCCTATAAAATAAAATTTAGATATTCATTTAGCAACGGAGAGAGTATTTTTATAATTACAAAAAATGTGTTTTTCCTTAAGTTTAGAAAAAACGTGTTTTGATTCCCCCGCTAGTGCCATTGTTAGAGTAATAAAGTGTCAGTGTAAAGAGTGTCAGTGCATGTATTATTAAGTGCCAGTGTAAAAAAGTGTCAGTGTTAGTGTAACAAAGTGCCAATATAAAGAGTGTCGATGCATGTATTATTAAGTGTCAGTGTTAGTGTCAGTGTTAGTGTAACAAAATGCCAGTATAAAGAGTGTCAGTGCATGTATTATTAAATGTCATTGTTAATGTAAAAAAATGACAGTGTTAGTGTAACAAAGTGCCAGTGTAAAGAGTATCAGGCCAGTGTAAAGAGTGCCAGTGCATGTATTATTAAGTGACAGTGTAAAAAAGTGTCAGTGTTAGTATTAAAAAATGTCAGTGTTAGTGTAAACAAATGTCGGTGTGAAGAGTGACAGTGTATGTATTATTAAGTGTCATTATAAAAATAAAAGAGTGTCAGTGTACGGTAAAAAAATGTCAATGTTAGTATAAAAAAGTGTCAGTGTGAAAAGTGTTAGTGCATGTTTATTAAGTGCTAGTGTAAAAATGATTTTTCCTTAAACTTAGAAAAAACGCATTTTTTATAAAACAAACTCTTTTTATAATATCTCTAATTAATTTTTTTCTTTTTCAAAGATAACATTTCTTATCCTAAACATTTAGTATGAGGAAATTTTAGTAAATTATAACCTTTTTGTTACTAAAAATAATGATAGTTAATCAATTTAGCAAATTTTGTTTATTTTTAGATATTTATTTAAAAAAACGGAAGAATTAGTATAAAATTTATTAAGTGTGGTTATAATTAAAATTGGATGGAGTACAAGTTAAATATGGGAAAGTATCTCATGGTCTCAACTAGGCTTTAAACCATCATGGCTTCTGCAATCTTATCACTAGTTAGTGAAATCATCAAAAGAAAAGCTTCCAACTCCGGTGCCGGAAATTCAGAGACATGTAAGGAGAGGGCAGAGAAACATATGGAGGAGAAAGGATGCTATTGAAATATCAAAGAAGACTTGGTCTATGTCAATTTTTAGACATCTTGTGTTCCATCCAGAAAAACGGTTAAAACTCCCTAAAATTCCTCTACATTTTTAGTTTCAATGGTAAAGAGAAATTTTTGGTTCTTAATGGACACACCATTAGTGGTTTCGCGATTTCTTCGACCCCATTCATTCTTCCACCTCCCATATAACACCACCATTGTCAATGAGAGTGCTATAAGCAGCCTTCGGCCCGTGCCTTGCGACATAACACATTGTCTAAGACTTTCTTCCCGCCTCTCAAAGATGAACAAGGCCTTAGGCTGCTGCCTTCTCCTTTCCCTCCTTTCTCTCACCTCATTTTCTTCAGCCTTAAGCGATGCCCAGGCAGCTTTCATTACCCGTCGCCAACTCACTTCCTTAAAACATGACCCTCTTCCTGATGATTATGAGTTTGAGGTTGACCCTCGTTTGACTTTTGCTAATTACAGGCTCAAGAGGGCATATGCAGCTCTTCAGGAATGGAAAAAGGCGTTCTTTTCTGATCCCCAGAATATGACCAGTAATTGGGTCGGTTCTGATGTTTGTTCTTATAATGGGGTCTTTTGTGAAAAGGCTCTTGATGATTCAAGCTTGACTGTTGTTGCTGGCATTGATCTTAACCATGGTGATATTGCAGGGCATCTTGTTCCACATCTTGCTTTGTTGACTGATATTAGTCTTTTTCATATTAACTCTAACAGGTTTTGTGGTATCATACCAAAAGGGTTCGCTAAATTGACCCTTTTGCATGAGCTTGATGTTAGTAACAACCGGTTTGTGGGCCCGTTTCCTGACGTTGTTCTTGAGATTCCGGTGCTCAAGTACCTTGATCTTCGGTACAATGATTTTGAGGATCTTTGCCTTGGCAACTCTTTGATAAGGATCTTGATGCTGTGTTCTTGAATGATAATAGGTTCCATTCAAATATACCGGACAATCTTGGAAATTCACCTGCCTCCGTGATGGTGTTTGCAAACAACAAGTTTAGTGGGTGCATTCCGAAGAGCATTGGCAAGATGCCAAACTTGGAGGAGATCATTTTTTCCAATAATCTCCTTGGAGGTTGCTTGCCTGAGGAGGCCGGATTGCTTGGGAAGGCAACCGTGTTTGATATCAGCAAAAACAAGTTTGTTGGGATTATTCCTAAAGGCTTACAAGGGATGAAGAGTTTGGTATATTTAGACATTGCCAAGAACAAGTTTGCAGGCAATGTGATGGAATGGACTTGCACTTTGCCAAGTTTGTCCAATTTCACATTCTCTGATAACTACATTTCTGAAGTTGATAGTAAATGTATCAGACCTGGGCTTATTTTGGAAAACAAAGGCAATTGTTTGCCCAACACCGAAAACCAGAAGTCGGAGAAGGATTGTTCGGTGGTGTTGAGTAAGCCGCCGGTGGATTGTGGCAAGGTAGGCTGCGGTGGATCACCGCCATCTGGCGATGATAAACATAAGCCTCCGAAACCGGAGGATGGTGATGAGAAAACCCCGTCTACGCCAAAACAAGGTCAATCTCCACCAAGTCCTAAAGTCAACACCCCTTCACCACCACAACCGACACCATCTCCTTCACCTCCATCACCTAGAAAGCCGCCTTCAAAGTCACTCCCAGCATCACCTCCATATGATGAATCTAGCCCGCCAACACCCACCCCGGAACCTAGTACACCAAAATCTTCCAATCAACCTTCTCCTAAACCGGACTCGCCGCCATCTTCGGTTCCACAACCACCCAAGGCTTCTCCTGCACCTCCCACTTCTAAGCCTCAACCATCACCATCACCGGTTCCACAACCACCTAAGGCTTCTCCTTCACCACCTACTCCTAAGCCACAACCATCACCATCACCGGTTCCACAACCACCTAAGGCTTCTCCTTCATCGCCTTCTCCTAAGACAAATCCACCACCATCACCAGTTCCACAACCACCTAAGGCTTCTCCTTCATCGCCTACTCCTAAGACAAATCCACCACCATCACCGGTTCCACAACCACCTAAGGCTTCTCCTTCATCGCCTACTCCTAAAACAAATCCACCACCATCACCGGTTCCGCAACCACCTAAGGCTTCTCCTTCATCGCCTACTCCTAAGACAAATCCACCACCATCACCGGTTCCACAAATACCAGAGGTGCCTAAGGCTTCTCCACCAACTACAAATCCACCAAGTCCTTCAACTAAAACATCTCCACCTCCACAACAACCACAAGAAACTAACCCTCCAAAGCCTTCACCGGCACCTCCACAACAACAAACTCCTGTTCCCGAGAAACCTATTACACCACCGGTTCAATCTCCCCCACCACCTGTCCAATCTCCACCACCACCACCACCAGTTCACTCACCACCACCACCGGTTCACTCACCTCCACCACCGGTTCACTCACCTCCACCACCAGTTCATTCACCACCACCACCAGTCCACTCACCTCCACCACCGGTTCACTCACCTCCACCACCAGTTCACTCACCACCACCACCGGTCCATTCACCTCCCCCACCAGTCCACTCACCACCACCACCAGTCCACTCACCTCCCCCACCAGTCCACTCACCTCCTCCACCAGTCCACTCACCACCACCACCAGTCCACTCACCTCCCCCACCTGTCCACTCACCTCCACCTCCAGTGCACTCACCTCCCCCACCAGTCCACTCACCTCCCCCACCAGTCCACTCACCTCCACCTCCAGTGCACTCACCTCCCCCACCAGTCCACTCACCTCCACCTCCAGTGCACTCACCCCCACCACGGGTCCAATCCCCACCACCCCCATCACCTATCCCTTCTCCACCTCCTCCTGTCTTTTCTCCACCTCCACCACCCTTTGTTCATCCGTCCCTCCACCGGCACCCATCCTAGCACCAAAATCAGCACCAACACCAGCTCCAGTTCCATCCCCATCAGAGGAATCTGTCCCGTCTCCAACATCTGCACTGGTCCCATCAGCAACACCGGCCTCACCAACACCATCTGAATCTTCGGAACCCACTCCTGTCAGCTCTCCCACAACACCAAGCTTCGATGACGTGATCCTACCACCAAACATTGGTTCAAGATACTCTTCACCACCACCACCAATGTTCCCAGGCTACTAAACACCAGCAAACGAATCTCTTTTGTATACTATTACCTCTCATAGTGATTTTTTAAAAAAATACATGCAAATCCATTGTATAATAAATTTCTTATCAATGAAGAATTAATATATGTATATTATTCCTATCAACCCAATATACAATTACTGTTCTCATCAAAATATTGTCACATGTTTCTTTCAAATGAGATGTAATTGTCCTTTAAAGATTCTTATTACTTTGTTCTCATCCTACTCAATGGTAAGCTCACAGTGATAAAAAATTATGTAAATGGCAGTCAAAAAGAGCAAACTTCTTCAATCATCCGCGCTACTGCCTCCATTGAAGGCCTCTGTTTAGGATTACTCATTAGGCATATCCCTGCAATTCTGATCATGTCTGACAGATTTCCATAAACATCGACCATTCTCTTGTCAGGAACTCCAATTATCCCCTCCCGTTTTCTCTTCTCCATGACATACTCCCCAAGGTTAGTCACTGAAGGTCTTTTCCCTGTAATAAGCTCCAGAAGCAGGATTCCAAAGCTCCAAACATCAGACTTCTGAGTGAATGATTTACGAGTTTGTGTTAATTCAGGAGCTACTCGGCCGGGATTTCTTCTGATAATTGTAGCAGCAGATGTTAGATAAGCTGTTTCGTAGCTAGAAAGACATGGAGAAAAGTCCGTCTGGATTAATACGTTTGAAGACTTAATCACTCCACAAACAAGATTTTTACCCTTTTTTGTCACTCGACTATGAATGTCAGCCACAGCCTTTGCTGTACCAACTGCTATTTGCAGTCGGATTTTCCAACTTAAGGGTGTGAATTGAACTCCTTCACTGCCTATAATAATTGCAACAATTCACATTAAGCCTTATAACATTGGAAAAATTACGGTAACCTACTTTACCCATTTTTATCAAATAAAGTAATGTACTCATTAGTGTTTAAAAAATACTTCCTCCGTCCCTAAATGTTTGTCCCATTTCCTTTTTTCCTTTGTCCCAAAAAGTTAGTCTTATTTTCAAAATTAAAGCTTCAAAATCACTAAATTTTCAAAACTTGTAACATTTAGGGACGGAGTATTCCATAACGGCGGTGTATATTATCAATAATTTTCAAAGCGTTCGTAAAAATAACCAAAATTAAAGCTTCAAAATCACTAAATTAAAATGTTTGAAAAGTCAAATGGAACAAACATTTAGGGACGGAGGGAGTACAACATAATTTTATAAGTTTTTCATATAATGCAATTTTTAAAATAAAAAAATGGATGACGCTAACAATAGTTTGACAGGGTTATCTGTGTTGAAAATAAACTTGACAGTTACATTAGATGAAGAGTCTAGTTCAGTTACGTTAGATGAAGAGTCTAGTTCATAATTATCAATATTTAGTTCTTAGTTCATGCATTAGAAGTTCAAACATCAGCATTAATCAGGAAGATGAACTGATGTACTTCGAGTAGTATAAATATCCATGTAATCTGGAAGTTGGCAGTAGAGAGCAATATTACAGAGCCTTTCAAGATAAAATTCTGCTCATACATCTTTTTTCTTCCTGTTAATTTTAATTTAGTTCCAACAAATTGGTATCAGAGCTAGTTTGTAAGCCATGGCCAACAACGATATGTTTTCCACCCAAGTTCCAGCACTTACAAAAGACAAGTTCGATAATTGGTGCATCTGTATGAAGGCACTCCTTGGTGGCCATGATGTTTGGGACCTTGTTGAAACGGGTTATGAGGCACCCAATGATCCCGCTGCACTAACTCAAGCACAGAAGAATCTTCTTCAGAGTAACAAAAAGAAAGATCAGAGGGTTGTTACTCTCATTCACCAAGCATTGGGTGAAGTTACTTTTGAGAAGATTTCCCATGCCACTACAGCGTAGCAATTATGGGAGATGCTTCAAGTGGTGTTCAAAGGAAAAGACAAGGCAAAGAAAGTTCGCCTCCAAAATTTACGGGGTGAATTTGAAGCTGTTTTGATGAAGGAATCCGAAAAGGTGTCGGATTATATCTCAAAAGTCACAGCGATTGCAAAACAAATGAAGAGGCTTGGTGATGAAGATTTTTCTGATTTAAGGGTGATTGAGAAAATCCTTAGATCAGTTGATGTGAAGTTTGATCATGTTGTGACAGCCATTGAAGAAGCGAAGGACTTGGAGGAAATGACAATTGAAGAATTGTCCAGCTCGTTGGAGGCTTATGAAGAGAAGATTAATAGAAGGAAGAAGGAACCTTATGTGGAACATGTGTTACAATCGAAGTTGAACTTAAAAGAGAAGGAGGAAAATGGAAGAACAAGCTATAGAGGTCGCGGACGAGGTCGAGGCCGCGGACGAGGACGAGATTTTAGCAGAGGAGGAAGAGGTGGCCAGCACTCATCTCAAAGTGGAGATGGAGGCTACCAGTTTAATCCCACAAGAGGTCGTGGAAGAGGAAGGTCGTCTCACAAAAGGTATGACAAGTCGCAAGTAGAATGCTTTACTTGTCATGAATTTGGGCATTTTTCATGGGAGTGTAAAAATGGTTCTAAAGATGACTTAAAGGCAAATTTATCACATGAAGATAATAATGAGGTGGATGAGTCCACTCTCTTAATAGCGTATAAGGATGTAAAGCAAGGCGAGAAACATGTCTGGTACCTTGACACCGGAGCAAGTAATCACATGTGTGGAAGCAAGGAAATGTTCGTAGAGTTTGACGAAAAAGTTCGTGGCAAAATCACATTTGGTGATTCATCCAAAATTGTTGTAAGTGGAAAAGGTAAAATTCTAATTAGATTAAAGGATGGGAGTCATCAGTTTATATCGAATGTTTATTATGCTCCAGACATGAAATTCAACATTTTAAGCATGGGACAATTCCTGGAAAAAGGTTATTCCTTTTTCACAGAATGTTGTAGCCTGTTTTTGAAGGATAATGTGGGGAAATTAGTTGCCAAGGTACCCATGGCAAAGAACCGTTTGTTTTTGCTGCCCATTCAAATTGACATGGCAAAATGTTTGACGGCTTGTACAAAGACTCTTCCTGGTTGTGGCACTTGAGATTTGGGCACATGAATTTTGGTGGACTAAAAATGATGGCTAGCAAAGGAATGGTGAAGGGTTTGCCATTCATAAATCAATCCAATCATCTTTGTGAAGGGTGTATGCATTTGGTAGCGATCAAGAAAGAGTTTTCGAAGAGTTTTTCTCAAGAGCTCCGAGGCTGCTCCAATTAATCCATACAGACTTGTGCGGGCCAATCACTCCATGTTCTTTTGGTAAGAACAAGTATTTCATTTTGTTTATTGATGATTTTAGTAGAAAAGCATGGGTATATTTTCTCAAAGAAAAATCGGAGGCATTTAAATGTTTTCAGAACTTTAAAGCTCTTGTAGAAAGGGAAAGTGGACTTAAAATTCAGGCTCTAAGATCGGATAGAGGAGGTGAGTTCACATCCAGAGAGTTCCAAGATTTTTGTGACACTGATGGGCTTCGCCGATTCTTAACTCCTCCAAGATCTCCGCAACAAAACGGAGTAGTTGAAAGAAAGAACCGCACTATTCTGAACATGACAAGGAGCATGTTGAAGACAAAGAAGATGCCAAAAGAGTTTTGGGCGAAACGATAGAAAATTCTGTTTACTTCTTTGAATAGATGCACGACAAGAGCACTAAGTGAAAAGACTCCATTTGAAGCATGGAGTGGGAGAAAGCCATCAGTTTCTCATTTGAAGGTATTTGAATGTGTAGCATATGCCCATATTGCGGATGAGAAAAGAACAAAGCTTGACGACAAGAGTAAAAAGTGTGTGTTTATTGGCTATGATTCAAGAACAAAAGGGTACAAGCTTTATGATCCAGTTGAAAAGAAGGAAATCATTAGTAGAGATGTTGAATTTGATGAGAAAGCTACTTGGGATTGGCATATTGATGGAGAAAGCTATTATTTCCTTCCATACATGTATGAAGATGAAGATATTGAGGAAAGCCATGACAACAATACTCCCCCACCATCTCCATCTAATGGTGGAGACAGTAACATTACTTTACCATCATCAGCTCGTCATGAAACCGGTTCTCCAAATGGAACTCCTGTGATGAAAGCCCTTTGCCAACAAGAAGGCTTTCAGATTTATATGACAATAATGATAATGATAAAGATCCTCCTGATCTCTCTCCCACTTAAAATTATATTCTTCCCTTATTTATATTGTACATATCTTGGTATATTTAGATAATTATTCATTGTAATCATATACCTAGAATAGGACTCTTGTACATGTATAAATACATTCTTTTGTCTCTTTGCAGATGCAGAACCAATTGATTTTAATGAAGCTGTTGGAGATGAAGAATGGAGAAAAGCCATGAATGAAGAAATAAGAGCCATTGAGAAGAACAACACATGGGAGTTGTCAACACTTCCAAAGGGACAAGCAGCCATTGGAGTGAAATGGGTTTTTAAAACAAAGAAGAACCCGAAAGGAGAGGTAGAAAGATACAAGGCAAGGCTCGTGGCGAAAGGGTACAAGCAACGACATGGCATTGATTATGAAGAAGTTTTTGCTCCGGTAGCTCGATTAGAGACGGTAAGGCTGATCATTTCCTTGGCGGCGCAAAACAAATGGAAGATTTTTCAAATGGACGTGAAGTCAGCTTTTCTCAATGGAAATCTCGAAGAAGAGGTGTAAGTAGAGCAACCTCAAGGATATGTTGTAAAGGAAAGTGAAGACAAGGTTCTTAGATTGAAGAAAGCCCTTTACGGGCTAAAACAAGCTCCAAGATCTTGGAACTGCAGGATTGACAAATATTTCCAGGAGAATGGATTTTTGAAGTGCCCATATGAACATGCTCTCTATGTGAAGATTAATGGCAGCAATGTTTTGTTTGTTTGCTTGTATGTGGATGACTTAATTTTCACGGGGAACAATTCAAACATGTTTGAAGAATTCAAGAGAGCGATGAACCGTGAGTTTGAGATGACGGATTTAGGACTTATGTCCTATTATCTTGGAATAGAGGTGAAGCAAACAGAGGAAGGCATTTTTATTTCGCAAGAAAATTACGCGAAAGAAGTTTTGAAGAAGTTCAATATAAGCAATCTGTAATCCAGGTTAATACTCCAGTTGAATGTGGCATTAAATTGTCAAAATCGATGATAGTGACAAGGTGGACTCAAGCTGTGTTTCGCAGTCTAGTTGGAAGCCTGCGATATTTAACTTCCACAAGGCCAGACATTCTGTTCGGTGTTGGACTTGTTAGTCGTTTTATGGAGGCTCCAACAACGACACATTTAAAGGCGGCAAAGAGGATATTGCGCTACATTAAAGGTACTCTCAATTTTGGGTTACATTATTATGCCTCAAATGATTTCAGACTTAGAGGTTTCTGCGATAGTGATTGGGCTGGAGATATAGATGATCGAGTAAGTACTACTGGATTTGTATATTATATGGGTGATACAGCATTTACTTGGAGCTCGAAGAAACAACCCATTGTTACTCTGTTAACGTGTGAAGCTGAATATGTTGCTTTGAGTTCCTGTGTTACTCAAGCAATTTGGTTGAGGTGGCTCTTGGAAGAGCTTCGGTTTGCTCAGAAGGAACCCACTGAAGTTAACGTGGACAACAAGTCTGCAATTGCTTTAGCCAAGAACCCGTTATTTCATGAACGTAGCAAGCACATAGATACAAGGTTTCATTTTGTTCGAGATTGAGTTGCGAAGAAGGTGGTTCAACTCAATTACGTGAAGTCTCAAGACCAAGTTGCGGATATATTTACCAAGGCTCTCAAGTTCAATGTTTTCATGGAGTTAAGAAACTTGTTGGGAGTTAGCAGATGTCAAGTTTAAAGGAGGGTGTTGAAAATAAACTTGACATTTACGTTAGATGAAGAGTCTAGTTCAGTTACGTTAGATGAAGAGTCTAGTTCATAATTATCAATATTTAGTTCTTAGTTCATGCATTAGAAGTTCAAACATCAGCATTTAATAGGGAAGAAGATGAATTGATGTACTTCGAGTAGTATAAATACCCATATAATCTGGAAGTTGGCAGTAGAGAGCAATATTACAGAGCCTTTCAAGATAAAATTCTGCTCATACATCTTTTTTCTTCCTGTTAATTTTAATTTAGTTCCAACAAATTGGTATCAGAGCTAGTTTGTAAGCCATGGCCAACAACGATATGTTTTCCCCAACAGTTTTAGAGGGGTGATGGAGGTAATGAAAAGTTAATTTTCACATAAAACATTTCGTTAGAATTTTTAACACCTCATTTGCTACATCAACATTTCGTTAGATTTTAATCCCCTTAGTCATTTAAGAAATTTGTTGCATTATTTGAAAACTAATTAAAAAGTCGGTTGCATTTTTTATACACTAACAAATACTCCCTCCGACCCGACATAAATGTCCCAAAATGGGTTCGGCACGGGAATTATGGAATAAATATATAAAATGTAAAAAGTGTATTGTGAAATAAATGTTGCGAGTATGAAAGTGATGTAGGAAAGAGAAAGTGGGGTAGGGAATAGTTAGTGGATATTTATTGTGAGTATGACAAGTGGGTCCCACAAATAAAAAAGTAATAAAAAACTTTCCTTTTTTGGGTTGAGACATTTTAAATGGGACACCCAAAAAGGAAAATTGGGACATTTGGGCCGTGACGGAGGGAGTACTATATTTCTTTATCTGATAAAAAAGCAAAAGTATATCACATGTTTCTGTAATTTCGGTGAAATGAAGGCAGGAAATTGAAGAAAATAATGTCTTACCATGCAAGAGTTCCTCTAAACTCCCCAAGCACAAGTAATCATGTATGATAAAAGCCTCCCCGCCATACCAGAAGCCAAATTGCAGAGGCGAGAGCAGATTAGAATCACGTACGCCCCCAAAAAACTTGACCCAATATTCAAAATCATCTGAACAAGAAAGCTCGTCCTTGATCTTTCTAATGGTTATGATGGACCGACAATCACAACCAAGAACAACCTTATACAAAGTTCCCAAAGTACCTTCCCCAAGCCTACTTTTTGGAAGCTGAGCAAGCTCTGACAGATCAAACTTCTGCTGAATGGCTTCATCTCCAAATATCACTCTTGTGGGAAGTGTCACCTTAATCTCAAGCAATGATAACGGAGTTTCGTTAGCTATTTTTCCACTGCTGTATTTGGAAACATTAACGAATATGAAGGTATATGATTTGTATATCGCCCAAATGATAAACGTAACGAGAATGCAGATTATAAGCCATGAACCTTCAAGATCTACCATGTTCTTGTTCTTGTTCTCCTCCGTTAGAAAAAAAGAAAAAAAAGCAATCTTGAGAATCTGTTGTTTTGGTTTTCGTTTCCATCGGTGTTTTAAGGCTGAATCTTTGGAATCATCATCTATGCTGATGTATATAATATGCCCAATTCTTAAAATTGAATCTTTTGAACGGTGAATATACTTGAATTTAATTAGTTTATTAATAAAAACAAATAAGTCAATAAACAAGGGACTAAATAGGTCATTTTCATTGTGACGTCCTAACTAACAAAACTACCTGTCAATTTGAGGAACAAGAATGCTTGAAAGCCATTTCTTACTTTTATAACCCCCTCTGTCCCAAAATGATCTTTCCACTTTTTTTTTTCCATTACTACAGGAACTTTGAACAATAATTTTAGGTTAATTTAATTATACAAATGAAAATCTAAAACTTGTTATTAATATACCATCAATAACAATTTTAGGTTTTCGTTAGGATAATTAAATCAATCTAAAATCATTGCTCAAACTCAAAGTTCATTCGTAGTAACGACAAAAAATAAATAAATAGAAACATCATTTTGGGGCGAAATGATTAGTATTTATTATTTTTATTCCTTTCTATTTGGAGGTTGGAAAGCCTTTAAGGATCTAATTTAATTATGCAAATGAAAATTCTACTTTTTTAATCATTGCTCAAACTCAAAGTTCCTCTTGATGAGATACATTTAGATTAGGTTTATCTATCTATAAATACCTTTTTAAAATATCATCACCAGATTAAATTTTAAATTGTTACTTGGTATATTTTAATCTTTCGCACATGTATATTTAGATTAGGTTTATCTATAGATAATTTTTTTTATGAAATTCTGATAAAATTACCAATTTTAAATTTTTACCAATTTTAAATTTTAAAAATTAATCTAACTTAACAAAAGAAAAGGACGGGAAGAAACATTTGATTGCTTTTCTCGTGTAGGTCTCCAGCCGGTTCTTCCCTCTCAATCTATCTCTTTAAATTCAGTTAATTACTTTATTTTCTTCCCTCTCAATCTATCTCTTTAAATTCAGTTAATTACTTTATTTATTCCCTTACTTTTTGCAAATTTAGAATGGGGATTTCACAATTGCAGTCATTATTGTGTGTATATAATTCATGTTTGAAAGTTTAACTTATAAATTGTACTCCATGCCTTGCATTTTTTATTTTAGTATGTCTCAAAATAATGTCACATTTATTATAGATGTTTTGTTCTCATTCTATTTAATTCTTTTTTTCTCACAGTTGTCTCTCTACTTTTCTCTTTTTGTCTTGACTTATCTGTCCAGTTGCCTCTCTACTTTTCTCTTTTTGTCTTGACTTATCTGTCCAATCCATCTGAGGTAATTGTTCTTCATTCTTTAATTCCAATGTCTTTCTAGCTTTGTTTTAGTTCGTTTTTACCTTTTGGTTGTCTATTTTAAATAAAGTTAGTATAAACTTGTTCTCAAGCCTCTCCCAACCTTCCTCTTGATAAATTTCCCAGGAATTTTTAGCTATTTGTATTCACCATTATCAAACTATACTAGCCTAATCTATATGTCTTCATTTGTCCCCTCAAATTTGTTTCAGTTCTGTTTTGAGCTATTTTTTTCTTCCACTGTTTGTTCTTCCCTATTCTATTGTCTACGATAGTTGACCCAGTGAACTTAATAACTTCATGAGAAAAATTATAAATTTAGATGTTAAAGTTTCATTGTATTAGCCCAATAAACATAGATTTTCTGTGCTCAAGTTGTTTTTGTACTCAAGTTGAAGTAGCAAAGCGGGTGTGTGCTCTTTGGAAGTGACCAAGGTAGAGTTTTTCGAAATTGTTTTAGGGTTGAACATTATAATTTGGGAATTCTAATTTAGCATGTAATGTAAAGGGGTCAAAATAATAATTTAGTGTAAACTTTACTTAATTTTAAATCGGTCAAAATGTATAAATCTATTGCCTTTAGTAGTAAAAAAACATTCTCAAAAAACTTGAAGAAATGAAGGGGGTCAAGTAACCCCTCCCCCGCTAGCAAGTGTGGCTTCGCCAGAGTCTTTGGTTGCATCAGAGGAGCATCTTTTTGACACAAGGCAATCCAGTCAATCCTCAGACGACCGTCATGATAAAGAACATAAGCTTCTGTGGACACGATAAAGAAAAAAGACTACTCCCTCTGTCCCCAAATGAATATCGCAAAATTATTTCAAATTTGCTCCGATAAAGAGTAAATTTGGACATTTTTTGGACATTCATTTTGGGAAAGATGGGATAGATAATAATATTTGAAGGTAGACAAAATGGAAATTGAGAATTGAGCTAATGTATACTTCAAAGACTTCATATTATTTTACAGAGTTGCTGGGAATATTTGTAAGAAGGCTTCTGGGTGCACATGTTATAGATGATTCTATTTTTGATTTAAGGGAAACATCAATATAAATTAGATAGCAAAGATGCATGCCCTGACCGGAAGTTGAACCAATAAAGATGCTTACAAATCTTGTTCAAATTTCCTTATTCTAAGAATAATACATTTACATTATTACATTCATTAGGAAATAGACAATTACATTCATTGCGAAATAGACATGAATCTATGAATGAAAAGATAGAGACATGGGCTAAGATAATGACAAGATTTGATCACTATCATTAGCTTACAATTTGGTTCTTCAATTACATCTTATTAAATACTTGCGTTTCTTATATTCTTATTTACGGTGCTATTAAATTACATGTAATGGCAACAAACAATCAAGTGATTGATATCAAAACCAATTTTTTTTGTACAACATCAAAGCCATTATTGAGAAGAGCATTAATTATTGCATGTCAAAGCGACCTAATTTTTCAGTGAAGGACCGATACTTACGAAAAGTGAAAGGGTACTTAAGCGATTTGTGGTTGATGCTTACATAATATTGGATACACATGAACTTCAATGGATTCATCACGGTCAACTTTGATGTGTTGTGTTGCTGTCATCGTACATTGGATGGCAGCGATGGATGACTCATAATCTTCAAGATTCTTTAGCTATTTGTAGGTGGATTGAAGATTAATCAATTTTTATCACATTTACGTGCGATCCAAATTGGGCAGAAATTACGAGGTTTGTTGATAAAAGAGACATCAAATACGAAGATAGGCGTGATATATTATGTAGTGTTTTTAAAATGAAACTTGATCAACTTATAAGACATTTAAAGGAAGAGAAAATATTTGGCAAGCCAGCCCAATGCATGTAAGTCATTATTTTCATATATTATCTCTAAATTTTATTTTGATATTATTGCTTATTTGAAAATATTTATATGAATTGATATTTTAATCATGCATATGCTTATCAATGCAGTTGTCTAGGCGATATAGTTTCAAAAGTGAGGCTTACCTCATGCTCACATTCTCCTTCTTTTCCAACTGTCAAGCCTAACCTCGCATTGTCGATGATGTCGACAAGATATATGATTAGATTTCGAGTTATTAATTTCATTTTAAAAGAGAAAGACTTGCATAGGGACGTATATGGGCACCTTATACTTTCAATAAGTAGAGAAAGACTAGGCTAGGCAATCTTTATTTATGCAAATTCATTTTTAGGTTGCCTTTATTATTCTTGAGAGAAACTTCAGTGCCAAAAACTCGAATACCATATTCAATCGTTTACTTACTATAATTATATGAGTTATTTTAATTTAATTTTATAATTAATTATATTTATTATGCCCCGTCCTTACTAGTTGGAATTATGCTATGAGTATTTGCTCCTATACCTAAAGATATATTACTAAAATTACTCTTATATTCATGTATAAGAGTATTTTTTTTTCACAATTTGAATGGAACAAATTATTCATATACCTAAGTATAAGAGTAATTCTAATCTTATACATTTAGTTTAGGAGTGGATTTTATTATTTTTTAAGAAATTGTGAAAAATTGTGAAAAAAATACTCTTATATCTAGGTAAGAAGTAATTTTAGTTTTATATATTTAGGTGTAGGAGTGGATTGTTTAATAACATATGAGAGTTTTTACTATTTTTAAGAAAAGGTGACAAATTGTGAAAAAAAAAAAAATACTCTTATACTTAATTATAAAATAATTTAAGTATTATACCTTTGGATATAAGAGCGCACAGATAAAGGTAATGTTGAGTGTGGATGTCTGTGGAATTATGAATCTCGCCCAGTTATTTATAAGTTTGTTATGTCGCCTTGGAGTTATAGAGCCCATAGCCCTAAAGTGAAGAAAAGGGTTGGGAAATTATAAAACATATGAAACGCCGTCGTAGTAGAGGAGTGAAATTAAAGAATCCCCATTTTCAGATCGGAAGTGCTTTTCTTTATATTTTGTTGGTTGGAAACTTGGGGGAGTGTGCAAATTTTGATTAAACCTGTGAATTTTAAACATCAAAATCCCCAAATTTTTGAAATCAAAGAAAGGATCAAATTTCTAGGGTTTAAATAAACTGAATATTTCTCAAATTAGAATTATTGCCAAGTTAATGGAGGAGAACACGACATCGAACTCACCGAAGAAGGATGAAATACAGCCCGAAGAAGAAAGCAACGCCATTGAGCAACCACTGATATCTCCGACGAGTGCCGCCGGAGGCGGTGGTGGATGGGGCGGCTGGGGGTTTTCTGTTTTCACAGATCTTCAAAAAGCTGCTGCTGTAGCTGCCGAAGAAATTTCTCGCAATGTAATCGCTCTCTCTCTCTCGCTCTTCCCTGAAATGCTGCAATTTTGCCCACCATTGCATTTGTTGAGATTTTAATCTTGTAGTTGCTCAATATAATTATGTATATGTGTTTCCAACTTTTGGGTACCAGTTGACTATGAATCTTAGCTTTGCTTTCCATTTCCTTTATTCAAATACCTGGAGAATACCTTAAAAATGGAATTAATTAGATCTACTAGTTTATTGTGTGTTCTTGGATAACTTATTATGTTAATTACACATTTTTATGAGTTTAACATGATGTTTATGAATGGATATACCTCAGTCCCTCCCTGAGGCCTGAAAAGAAATGACATCCTATTAGTAAGGTTGCACGATCTTGAATTGCAACCAATTATATTTTGTTTGAATTTGTTACTCTAGATTCTTGGACTGTCTTATATATCAATGCTCATGATTGAAATTTAGCCCTGATGGGGGTCTACATCCAGAGGCTACATTCTGAAAACTTCAATTTTATCTATGATGTTAAATTTTCTGATGTCAATATCATTTCTTGCCTGTCAGCCTTCGAAAACGGTGTAATGTTAGTTCTTATTAGAGCCCGTGTATGCTGTTCGACAATATGCTTCCTATGATATCCCCTCCATCCGAAAGAAATAGTTTCACTTTCTAGTTTTGTCTATCTCCGTAAGAGTCTTATTTCTTAAAATAACATTAATGATGAAACTTCCAATAATAACCTTTTATAGATTCCAGATTTCGTTGCCGAGAAATTGCCACTAGCTATCGGCACCGTTCTCGACTGTCAGAATTCAATTAGGAACAGTCTTTGAACAAGGACCGGGGGGGGGGGGGAGAGTGAGAGAGAGGTAAGACTGTAAGTGGTTTGGTTTGGTTTGGTTTGATTTGATTTAGTTACAAATCTCGACGTAATAATGTTGCGTTTGTGTGCCATACCAAAAAGGACAAGAAAATAAATAAGTTCTTCTAGTGCAATTGAAAGTTTTATACAAAAGTGAAAATCTAATTTTAAAAAGTTTCATTTCTATCCTTTTCATAATCTATTTTTTTTCTTAAAAATTTATTTTCTTTATGTTGAAAGGACTCTCTTTTGGGACTGGTAGTATATGCTATGGAATTGAACATGTGACTGGTTCTGCTACTCTTGTATGTCAAAGATGTCGGCACCCGTTTTTAAGTGAAGCCAAATACAAATGTAACTTGAGTAAACATACAACTAATTTAGCTCTGCGGTAAGCTAACATATTTAAAAGGATTTTTCCTTTTTTTTTGAAATTTTCTCAAAGGAAGATCACATAATCTCCTCCACGGTAAATATATTAAAAAGGGTTATAGTGTGTGATGTTAATTAGTCTGATCCATCAAATGATCTCCTCTCTTGCTACAACAACAACAACATTATCCAAGTGCCGCAAAGGCTCTCACATACGGTGGGGTAAGGGGGGGTTGGATGTACGCAGTCTTGCCCCTATATTAAAGCACATAGAGGATGTTTCCAAATGACCCATGATGAAAATTGCGTCAAATTGTACGGACTGACTGCAGCTTCATAACAAAGAAGCTCGGACAGTTTAGTGAGCCATTTTGCTTTATTCCATCATATTCCCAAGCCAAAAAGTAGTGAGTCTTTGGCTCCATCGGAGAAGTTCTTATTGGATCTTCTTCGTCAGACTATAGAGGTCAAGTAAATAGGTTCTTTTGTGCAATTCTAGGAGATTATTGACATAGTTACAGTACACACTCAACACCTGTTTTTTTTTTTTTTTTTTTTTTGTTTCTTTTTGAAACTTGAATAGAAAGTTTCTGTCTTCAGGAAGTGATCCTGGATGCTCGAATTGACCAGAATATGGCCTCTATTTTTGCTCATATTGAGCTGTTAGTATTTGCATTTATTGGATATTTTGGTTTTGACTTTAGGACCTATCCGTGAATTCACCATCTATCTAATACTCTTTTCCTCCTTCTCTTTGTTTACACAGAGTAGTATCCTGATTTCACCTTCAGTAACTTCAGGTATTGATGTTGACAGTTTAGCATATCTGCTATAGTTAGCTAAGTAGTGCCTTTGCTTATGCAGGCTGTTGAGGCTGCTAAGACTGCAGCAAAGAGCATTTCTGAAATGCAAACCATGGCTGAAGACTCCGAATCCTCCAAGGAAGATGAGACAGAAGCATCTGATAAAGAAGAGGAAAGTGAAGATGAAGAGGACAAGCGACGTAAGGCTGCTCTGGACAAACTAGGGAAAGCGAGTGAAGATACACTTCTTGGTCAGGCAAGTCATGAGTATGAATTTTAAGTAGCATGGTGAGATACCTGGTAACATGATGTTGTGTAGTGTGCTCTACTTTTAGTTAAATTTCCATTTAACATGGTTGCACATGGTTTCATTGTTCTCAAGCATCACTAAATCCTTACGAGCAAGCTTCTGTTTTCACACCCCTTTTAACCCTATTAACTCATTTGCATTAAGTGATGGAATTCTGTTCTGAAGTATTGCAGCCAGTGGTGTTGTATTTTCCTACTTTTGTCTTTCTACCAGTTTTTCTGGGCACCCGTGACGTTTTCTTGTAGTTGATTTCAGTATTCTGTTTTAACACGAATTTCTGTGTCGGCATAATGTCCAGAAATGCATTCGCTTTAGTGATTTTGTTTGAATTCTTCTTTTAAAGTGATTTTGTCGTTTTGACCAAGTGCTGGACTGCTTATCTTCAACTTTCTTGCAGGGCTTGAAGGTTATTGACAGTTCTGTGGAGAATTTTGCTTCAGGAGCTTGGAGTGCTTTAGGGAATGCATGGAAAGGGGGTTCCAGTTTTGTTAACAAGTATGTCGGCATAGCGCTTGTAGTTGCTATCTTTATAATATATGTCTAACCTCCGTCACAAATTGTGTTCTGGCACTGGCACTGGCACCTAAAGGCATTAGACCTGCATCAGATCATGATCCCTGCACTCCTTTTATCACTGACATGATATGTGATTGAGATCAAAGATTTTATCATGAGGTTGTCATGTTGGTTAATTTTTTCCATTGTTTTCTCACCTCTTCTTTGACGAGTCCATACGTCTATTCATGTTAGCCGACCCCAAATCATTTGGGACTAAGACTTTGTTGCTGTTGCTGTTTGTCATGTTGGTTATTTTTGTTTTTTTAACTTGATAGGTTAGAAAATTCTGCTGTAAATCTTGCTGAATCTATACAACAAGGGGGTTTGCCTGCTGCCGGTTCTGTTGCACCATCTCTGATAGAGGTTTGCAAACGCTTGCAGTCTTTCTTTTTGTTTTATTTTCTTAATATGTAAAAGGCATTCTGATATTCTCTTCTGAGTTTAGCTCTATGATTTCTTACTTTGGGTTTTGCATTACAGACTGGAAAGGCTTTTACTACGAGGGGAATACAAGTGCTCGAGCATGTTGGTAAAGAAACTCTGGATCTTTTGATTGCAGAGACGGGCATGGAAGTTGACAAAAATGGTGAGCAGGGTGGACAGCTTACAGATGAGGATCAAATGTTTGAAGAAGTGACATTTGACCGGTGCTTTTACATATATGGAGGTCCAGAGCAGTTGGAGGTCACTTGACTTTCTTACCTTTAATATTAGAAATGGGAAAAATATTTGAAATGTAGTTTAAATGAAACATTGAGAATTGATGAATTACAGGAACTCGAGGCGTTATCCAGCCATTATGCCCTAATATTCAACAGAAGAAAAGCAAAGTTGTCAGCTGAGCAAAAATCTGTGTATGATGGAAAGCTTAAACAGGTGCAGGAAATTTTCAGTCTGAGTACTGAAACAGATGGAAGCAGCATTGAGTTAGAAAAAGGAAAGAAGGTGGAGACAAGAGCTGAAGGCACAATTGATGAGATAAAGAATTTTCATGACTCAAGTGTCAGCAAGGCAGCGGAAATGGCTGCAGGGTGATATTTTCTCACTCCATTCCTCTTTTGTCTTTTACAGAAAGTGAAAAAGCAACTGTGAACTATACATGTTTACCATATTTTTGTCATTGTGACCATGGTTTAGTCATCCAAGTTTCTAGTTACCAGTTGAAAATCCATCCGTCCTGATTTGTCATGTTCACTTGAAAGCATTAACTCGGAATCCTTTGAGAACTGTCAATTTTGCAGAGCCCATGCTTCATTAATCGCAATATAGGCAAGTGCAAAAGATACCCCTCCGTCCCAAGTGCTTTATTTCGGATATATTTTGTCCCATAATGGGTGTCCCTTTTGCGATGAAGTTACTACACTTACCTTTGCAATCTATCATCTCTCATCCCGCACTGCAATATAACAGTACGAACACTTGGGGAATTCATGTACAGGTGCTACCAAAATGGCCTAAAAGTAAACAATCTTAACTGTTGCAAAAACTTATATAGGGACACTCAATTTAGGACGGTGGGAGTAGCATTTGTAAAATAAACCATTTTGAAGCCATATCATAACTTTTTACTTTGTTTTCTTCCTTTCTGTTCTGTTTTGGTCTTGGTTAGAGGTTAACATGTTCCAGTTGGTTGTTACTTGTTAGTGTGAGTGAAACAATTCTTGCCGTTGAGACCCTTATGGAAGATGTTCGTTATATTCTCCTGCATACCTTGAAGATAAATTTTACAAGTTGTATATAACCATATTTCCTGCTCCAAATCATGAACGTCGAATTGATTTTCACAATATCCATTCTCATATATGTGTGCTCCTCGGCCGATTTGATATTATCGAGTCTGGTGTATTTACTAACCCTGTGATATTTGCAGCTTTGCCAATGCTTTGGCAGGATTGGGTCCAACTGATATAATTCAAAGAACTGCAGGCAGACTAGATTCTCTTCACTCAGAGGGAGTTCATGTATGAATCTCTAGTGGTTTCTGCTTAATACATGTGTAAAACTCCAACGAAATGACTACTTTCAGATATCTAATGTTTTTTTTTGTGTGAAATTTTGACGTAAATGCAGAGACTTTCAGAGATGTGCTGTCTTGCCGTATCTCAATTGTTGATCCTCGCGCAATCAGTCATATCTAATGCAAAGAAAGATCAAGATAATGATGAGGATGAGGATGTAGTGAACCTTGATTGGCCTGAAGATTCTGTTGAAAAAGCCAAGATAATTAGGTCAAAGGCGCAGTCAATGACTGGAAGTTTGGAGGCAGTTTCCATCAGCTTTATAACAGGTATACTCATTTCACACTTTCTTCTCGTATCTTGTAATTTTCAAAATCCATATACTCCCTACCTCCCGGAAAGTTAGTCCCACTTTTTCATTGTTAATTTGAATAAACTTTAAGCTATAATTTAGGTTACTTTAAATTATCCTAATGAAAATTTAAAACTTATTATTGATAATGATACACCATTATTAATTTGCCTTTTTTCATTTTTTTTTCACGACGACCCATATGAGGATTCATGTTAGCCGACCCCAAATTATTTTGGGACTAAGGCTTTGTTGTTGTTATCGATACATCATTATAAGTATTATCAATAACAATTTTTAGATTCTCATCAGAATAACTAAAAATAAACTAAATTATTGTTCAGAGTTCATTCAAACTAAACATGAAAAAAGAGAAGAACTTTCAGGGACGGAGGGAGCATTATAAGTCCTAACCTTAATTTTTTGATCAGGCATATCGGACGTAGCTGAAGCTTATGCAGCAGCAATCAAAGGAGCTACTGCTAATTCAGACGAACATATTCCAGAGAAGTTAATTCAGGACAAATCAAAATCATTTTCTGAGAATCTGGGAATTAATCGGACAACAGCCATGGGTAAACTTCAAGATGGTCTTCAGTACTTGTCTTATGTTGTCCTTTCAACCTCAATTCCTTCTGCTTGAGAACTCCACATCTTATAGCCAAATATTAGATTCTATTGTAAATAATTGTTCTATTAACCTTAATCCCTGATGTTCTTTTTATCGTTGAGGTTGCACTCTTCCAGTTAACGGAATAACCGTGTTATCTGTGAGAATCTTTGTTAAAGTTGGGACAACTATACAATTCCAAGTGAAGAACAGTTTGCTTTCCCACCCTTTTTAAAAGGGAAAGAACAATAAATTTGGCATCAGCCTAAGGCATTTTTGTTGTTTCTTTCTTCCCATGTGATTATGCTGTGTTTTCTAGCCATTTCCCTTTCTTGAGAAGGTGACAGTTTCCTTTACTTTTCCTGTGATTTTACTAAAAATGATGTTGGTTTGAAATATTTAATGTTGGGGTCCTGTTAATTAGAGAATTTGGATCTGTTTTATGTCAGTGACATTTGATTGTATGGCAGTTGGAGGATTGTCGACTGTTAGATTGATTTTCAAGGGTTTGATCGTATTTTTTCTTTCAAACCCCTAGCGGGGGGTCTCAATTTGAATTAAGAAGATGTGAGCCCTTGGATGTGGTCCCGAAACATGTAATTCCGATTCCCGTATTAACCTAACCCACCCAGGGCCAGGGGTATTTTGGTCAAAGAGGAATAACATTTCGGCAGGCAGTGATGCATGGCACAGAAGCTTCCAACACAAAGACACTTGACTTGACCTAACACCAACCATCCAGTCCTAACATAGACATCTCAACAATGGCAAACAAAAAACATGTCCAGATTCAATGTATTCACCCTACCCTACCACTTTAAGTATATACCAAATTAACCTTAACTTCCTCACTATCAACTTGTAGCCATGGGAGAAGTAGATCCAGCTTTCATTCAAGAACCAGAACACAGGCCTAAACTATCCACCACCGAAGCCGAAGGCATCCCATTGATCG
Source organism: Adenophora triphylla var. japonica (assembly GCA_022495995.1). Lineage (NCBI taxonomy): Eukaryota > Viridiplantae > Streptophyta > Magnoliopsida > Asterales > Campanulaceae > Adenophora > Adenophora triphylla. The sequence continues at coordinate 32,377 of JAFEMH010005666.1, forward strand.
ATCTCTCTCCGATAACCTCTCCGGCTGATCCCTCCGATCCGACGGCCAAAGAAGCTTTAGTCGCCGAAATACGCGAAGCCAGCAAAAACTGGGGATTTTTCCAAGTGATCAACCATGGGGTACCCTTAGAAAAGCGGGAAAAACTCGAGTTGGCTGCCAAAGAATTTTTCTGGCAGTCGACCGAGGAGAAGAGGAAGGTGAGGAGAGATGAAAAGAATCCGTTGGGGTTTTATGATACAGAGCATACAAAAAATGTCAGGGATTGGAAACAAGTGTTTGATTTTACAGTCAATAATCCTACTTTGTTTCCGGCTTCTCATGATCCTGATGATCATCAAGTAACAGAGTATTGCAATCAATGGCCTCAGCATCCACCACATTTAAGGTATATTTACAGATTATGCATTTCTTGGTTTTATTTAGCAGAAATTGATTATCAAATATGAATGACTTCTACGTTGATGTTGAAGCTGAGGGCCAGAGTAACACATTCTGGCCATGAGCTAAAGCAGAGCAGGAGAACTCCCGCTGCTGCAGTTTCAAATTCAGAAGAAACAACTGATTTTCCTTTCTACTACTTTGTCTTAATTAATAAGTCACCATATACTCCCTCTGTCCCAAAATGATTGTCCCACTTTTTTTGCTTTTATTACGAAGGAACTTTGAACAATAATTTTAGGTTTATTTAACTATACAAATGAAAATCTAAAACTCATTATTGATACACCATCAATAATACTATCAATTGCAAGTTTTAGATCTTCATTTGTATAATTAAATCAACCTAAAATTATTGTTCAAAGTTTCTTCGTAATAAATGCAAAAAAAGTGTGAAAATCATTTTGGGACGGAGGGAGTATTAATTTTTCGCAAGAATTCATTTTTTCATATCTATAGATGAATATAAAGTTAATTTTCCACCTACAAGTGTTGAAGGGTAATTTGTGAAACATTAGTTACAACAACTTCTTTAGCCCTACTTCAAGTTTAAGTTAATAGTGTTGTCCAAGCAGGGAAATAAGTGAAGAATATATCAAACAAGTACAAAAACTATCATACAAGTTGCTGGGACTCATATCACTCAGCTTAGGCTTGCCAGAAGATAGACTGCACGGATTCTTCAAGGACGAAACTAGCTTTATACGCCTCAATTACTATCCCCCTTGCCCTGCTCCTGATCTTGCTCTTGGTGTTGGTCGACATAAGGATTCTGGTGCCTTGACTATCCTAGCTCAAGACGACGTAGGCGGACTCCAAGTAAAGCGGAAAAGTGATGGGGCGTGGATTCGTGTTAAACCCACTCCTAATGCCTATATCATCAATGTTGGTGACATCATTCAGGTAATTTGGGGTTTGCGCAGTCGGACTGAACAAAAGTCCAAATTATATAGTAGATTATTTGCATTTTACAGTAGTAACATAGGTTATATCTTATAGTACGTGTTACATTTGGCGTAAGATAGCCTATCCCAAAATTATCTTCCCACTTCTATTTGCCGTTGAACTTTGAGTTTTAGTTTTAGGTTAATTTACTTCTCCTAATAAAAATCTAAAACTTGTTATTGATAATATCGTTTATGGTGTATCAATAAGAAGTTTTAAATTTTCATTAGTATGATTAAATCAATCTAAAATTATTGTTCAAAGTTCATTCGTAGTAGTAAGGGCAAAAAAGTGGGATTCGTAGTAGTAAGGGCAAAAAAGTGGGAGGATCATTTTGGGACGGAGGTAGTATTATACATGAGTTACATCTTTTAGTAATGGACTTCTGTGTAATCACTAATCAGACCGCAGAGGCCCCAAATTCTATTTATGGCTGTCGCGTTCGAGAATCTTGGTGTGTAATGGAATGGTTTTGTTATGTGCAGGTTTGGAGCAATGATAGTTACGAGAGTGTGGAGCACAGGGTAATGGTGAATTACGAAAGAGAGAGGTTTTCAATCCCGTTCTTTGTGAACCCTGCACATTATACTAATGTGGAGCCGCTAGAGGAATTAGTAAATGAGAAAAACCCGGCCAAGTATAAGCCTTATAACTGGGGAAAGTTCTTGACTGCGAGAAAAAATAGCAATTTCAAGAAGTTGAATGTGGAAAACCTCCAGATTTATCACTTTAAGGTATCGGAGTAGCTGGGGTTTGTTCTGTAACTTAATCAATAGCTAAGTTGTTCACCTTTCAGCTTCTGTACAACAAAATCTGGTTCTGCAATCTTTGTTGTATAAGAAGGCGATATGAATAAAAGAACCCCTTGTTTGTGTTGGAAAAATTGGGTGTATTTAAAAAATAGCTTTGAAAAAAGAAAACGGGACGGAAAAATTATTTCTCTAAAATAAAATAAGTCGAGGTAAGAGTTTGACTCTTTTTCCGTAAGACAATATTGCCCCGTATACGAGTGCTCACGGTCTACGGCAATTGTCCCCAAGATACAACGACTTTCGGAATTTCAGATTGCAGCACAACAACTCTGAAACTATCGGGCGAACTATTGAATACTCGGGATTTTCTTGAACTCTTAATGCAAGACTTCTGAATGCTAGGATGCTTTTAGAGAATAGAATGCTTGAATGATTTTTATGGGATTGAAATGAGGAGGAGGGGGCTATTTATAGTTATTGAAGAGATGGGGTGTCTATTGGGAATAGACACAAATTGCACCCGTTAAATCTGGACCGTTGGATCTAAGCAAATTGGATGGAGGAGATCTGCTGGGTCGACCCTAGTAGCCTTGACCCGCCTCTTCCAATAGACACGGGTCGCCCCATGTCTTTTCACCAACCATTGCAACTTCTCTTCAATTAACAACATTAAGTTGCTCACTTTAACAATTAATTTCTCATTCACCCGAAATTGGTTTTGAGAAAATAAATATACCATTTTAATCTACACTAAATGTAGATTAATTATTTGCAACTTATTTCTATTTTTACAAAAATAGAAACTTCTAGAAACTTGGTCAAATATTGGTCAAACACCAATAATACTACCAATTTCTAACAATCCCCCACATGAATGAAATTAATGCATGAATGCAGACTTTCAAGAAAATCCCGACGAACTGTTACCGCATCGGGGTAGGTAGCTTTCGGCTTTGAACCATCCCTAGTAAGATGCTATCGGATTTACTTGCTGTTCAGTGAACGCGATGTCTTGAACTGATCAGCGTTTTGTGTAAACCAAGACAATAACATTTACACGATAACAATTCTGATATCTTTCGTTCTCACGTTGTGTCCAATTCGGCCCTGGACCATATCTTGGATTCATAAGTGTTTTCTATTAGAAGCGGTCAAACTTCTTCACTTATATAGGTGATCTCCTATAAGGAGTAACCTGCAATACTCCACCTTTGTTAAGGTATAGGAATCATTAAAAGCTTTAAAGCTTACCCTCACCACACGTCAGCAGGGTTTCTTGCACTTGGGCAGCTACTGAGAATGGGTTTTTAAGAAGTTCCAAGTGTGCTACTAGAATATCCATAACTTAGTTGTCTCATTGAACCATGTTTGTGGGATCTCCACTCATCATGGTTGAGTTACCGCTATAGACTTCTTTTATTGTGTGGGTTTTAACCCCATTCCCCTTACTGCATTGTACATTTGATCTCTGTTTATTCCTTTCGTAAACGGATCCGCTATATTTTCTTTTGACTTTACATAGTCAATGGAAATTATTCCATTAGAGATCAATTGTCTTACTGTATTATGCCTCCTCCGTATGTGTCGCGACTTTCCGTTGTACATACAGCTTTTAGCTCTTCCAATAGCTGACATGCTGTCACAATGTACCATGACAGGAGGCACTGGCTTATTCCAGCATGGAATATCCTCTAGAAAATTTCTGAGCCATTCGGCTTCTTCTCCAGCCTTATCTAAGGGGATAAACTCTGATTCCATTGTAGAACGAGCTATACACATTTGTTTAGAGGATTTCCAAGACACGGCTCCACCACCAATGGTAAATACATACCCACTTGTGGATTTTGAGTCTTTTGTGTCTGATATCCAATTTGCATCACTGTATCCTTCCAATACAGCTGGATATCTCGTATAATGTAATCCATGGTTTATGGTATGCTTTAAATACCTAAGCACTCTTGTTAGTGCTTTCCAATGTTCAGTATTTGGATTACTCGTGAATCTACTCAGTTTACTAACTGAGTATGCTATGTCCGGTCGAGTACAGTTTGTTAAGTACATCAAACTTCCTATGACTCGAGCATAATTTAATTGTGATACTGGGTCACCTTTATTTTTGGCTAAATGTAGACTTAGATCTACCGGAGTTTTAGCCGGAGGCAGATCGAACGCTTTGAATTTCTTAAGCACATTCTCGATATAGTGAGATTGTGATAAGACAATTCCGTTATCTGTCCTAGAGATCTTTATCCCTAGAATAACATCTGCTTGACCCAGATCTTTCATGTCAAAGTTCTTCTTTAACATCTTTTTGGTTTTCATGATTATATCATGATTACTTCCAATGATTAACATGTCATCCACGTATAGACATACAATCACATATTCATCGGTGTGTGCCTTTAATGTATACACATTTGTCACACTCATTTATTTTGAACCCGTTCGACAACATGGTTCGGTCAAACTTCTCGTGCCATTGTTTTGGTGCTTGTTTAAGACCGTACAATGATTTAACAAGTTCTGACGTACCTTTTGTTCTTGTCCATGTGCAACGAACCCTTCAGGTTGTTGCATATAAATCTCCTCATCTAATTCTCCATTTAGAAAGGCCGTTTTCACATCCATTTGATGTATCTCAAGGTTATGCAGGGCTGCAATAGCAATGAGAACACGAATGGATGTGATCCTTGTTACAGGAGAATACGTATCAAAGAAGTCATATCCTTCTCTTTGTTTGAACCCTTGAGCTACCAATCTAGCTTTATACTTGTCAATAGTTCCATCTGCTTTGTACTTCCTTTTAAGGATCCATTTGCAACCCAACGGTTTGCATCCTGGAGGAAGATCTACTATCTCCCAAGTATGATTTTGCATGATGGACTCAATTTCACTATTGATAGCTTCTTTCCAGAGAGGAGCTTCTGGACTAGACAAAGCTTCTTGCAATGTCCTTGGTTCATCATCTAACATGTAAGTTAGAAAGTCCGGACCAAAGGTCTTAGCTACCTTTGTCCTCTTACTTCGTCTTGGCTCTTCATCTTCTTGAGAAGAATCAATAGCCGTATCATAAGTTCTTTTGTTTGAACTTGCTTCATTCTTTTCCTTACATGGAAATTTAGTTTCAAAGAATACTGCATTCCTTGATTCTATAGTCATTCCTGCCGTTATATCAGGAATTTCAGACTTGTGTACTAAGAATCGATATGCACTACTATTGTTTGCATATCCAATGAAAATGCAATCAATGGTTTTGGGTCCTATCCGCACTTGTTTAGGTTTAGGTATTTCTACCTTTGCTAGGCACCCCCACACTTTAAGATAATTGTAGGAAGGCTTTCTTCCATTCCATAATTCATATGGAGTTTTATCTTTATTCTTGTGTGGTAACTTGTTAAGAATGTAGTTAGCTGAAAGGATTGCTTCCCCCCACAAGTTGTCGGGTAAGCCCGAGTTGATCAACATTGTGTTCATCATCTCCTTAAAAGTTCGATTTTTTCTTTCAGCGACTCCATTTGATTGAGGTGTGTAAGGAGCAGTCGTTTGATGAATAATGACATCGTCCCAGCAAATATTTTCAAACGATGCTACATACTCTCCACCTCTATCACTACGAATCTTCTTAATTGTTACATTAAGTTGATTCTCAACTTCATTCTTATATCCTTTGAAAGCTTCTAAAGCTTCATCTTTGCTTCTCAAAAGATACGCATGACAATATCTAGTGCAATCATCAATGAACGTTATAAAATACTTCTTCCCACCTCTAGTTTGCACAAGTTTTAAATCACATATGTCCGTATGGACTAATTCTAGAGGGGTAGTATTTCTTTCAATAGTGGGGAAGGGTGACTTCGTCAATTTTGCTTCCACACAAATTTCACACTTATTTTCTGAATCAAATTTCATTTTAGGAAGTAAATTTAAATTTACTAACCTACGTAATGAATTTAGATTCACATGTCCTAATCTATCATGCCATAAATTAGAACACTCAGACAAATAAGCAACAACATCTTTATTCTTCGCCTCTGGGCGGAACACGTTCATTACATTCATTTTAAAGAGTCCTTTATCAAGGTACCCTTTGCCTATAAATTGACCCATCTTGGTCAATATAAACTTATCGGACTCAAACACTAGCCTAAATCCGGCCTTGTTCAATAACGGGCCGGAGACTAAGTTTTTATGGATGTCTGGGACATGCAGAACATCCATTAAGGTGAGTTCTTGTTGGGATTGGAGTCCTAAACTATGAGGAAAAAGGAGTCTAAGTTGGAGGAGTTGCTGAGATCAAGGAGGAAAAATGCGGAGGACTTTCTGTTGTGATGGGCGACCGCCCATGTGGTGGTGGGCGACCGCCCAGGTGGACAGAAGCAATGGCTCGTGGGATTTTCTGCTTGGGCGACCGCCCATGGTGTCTTGGGCGACCGCCCACGTGTCGGGTGGGAATTTTCTGCAGCAGATTTGTTTCCTATTTTGATTAGAACTCTTCTTAATTTGATTTAGGGTTTCCTTGTATTACTATATAAGCATAGTTACGACCTAGAACTCATTGTAGCAACATATTAGAAGGTGTCTAATACATATTGGCTTGGCAATTGCCCCCGGACGTAGTTCATGTTTTGAATGAACCGGGTAAACAACTCTTGTGTTCTTGTGTGTGTGTTTCTTCCATTATTGTGCTTGTGGGTGTGTTGATTTCTTGTCTTGATTGCAACGGGGTACCACCAAATTCACAACAACTGGTATCAGAGCATTGGTTCGGAGGATTCAAAGTTTCATTAGTTGATTTTTTTTTTGAATCGCGTTCTTGGGGATTTTGGTGAAGCAGTCAGATGAAGAACTCAATCGAGAAATTCAGCGGTGTGAATTTCACGTTCTGGAGGACAAGGATTGAAGATTACCTTTATTGTAAGGATCTTCATAAACCCTTGAAGGAGAAGCCCGAAGACATGTCACAAGGGGATTGGGAGACGTTGGATCGGAAGGCGTTAGGAGCAGTGAGGAGTGCCCTAACCGACGACGTTGCACGGAACGCTATGGAGGCCAAGACAACGGTGGAGTTGCTACAAACGCTTTTAGACATGTATGAGAAGCCGTCTAATATCAATAAGGTGCATTTGATAAAGAGGTTTGCGAATGCGAAGATGTCAGAGGGGCAGACAGCGACAAGTCATATCGGCAATTTCAAAGGTATGGTGGACCAATTGAAAAGTGTTGATATTACTTTCTCCGATGAAGTGCTAGCTTGTTTTCTACTAAAATCATTGCCTGATAATTAGGAGGTTATTGTCACAACGATTAGTACATCGAAAACAGCATTGGTGTATACGGAGGTTAGAGATCTCATCCTTCAAGAGGAGTTGCGAATAAAAGAGAAAAGGGGAGAATCTTCCGTAGATGGGGCTGCACTTAGGGTGGAGAGAAATAGGGGAAGGGGAGGACCTAAAAAGGGGAAAAAGATCAAGTGCTACAATTGTGACGAATTAGGTCATATCAGTTATAACTGTCCGGGAAAAGATGGTGGTGCACACGTGGTGGATGATGGTGGAGATGTATTAATCCTAGGAGAGGAGCAGTCGGGTGAAGATTGGGTGTTGGATTCGAGAGCTTCTTGTCATGCTAGTGGGGATGCAGAATCAATGAAGCGGTATAAAACTGGAGATTTTGGGGTTCTCTATCTTGGTGATGGTCAACCATTGAAGATCAAAGGTAAGGGGGATGTGATGATGAAGACACCTAACGGGGCTGTTTTACAATTACACGACGTGATGCATGTTCCGGATTTGAGGAGAAGGGTGATTTCTGTGGGACAACTTGACAGTGAAGGGTATGGTTGTAAGTACCCAAATCTGGCTCATGCCTTCCGGTTAATTTTCCCGGCAATTCCGGTAATTTTTCCGGCAATTCCCCGGATTTTCCTAGAGTTCCGGAACAATTCTGAAACTGTTCCAAACCACCTAAGGGGAGAAGGGACTGCTTGGAGCCAAAGAAACACATTTTTATTTTATGAGGAATTCCCTTCTAGAAGACTGCCACCTTGCATGTTTCTAGAGGAATCTGGAAGTGGCTACTTATGTCGTGCGACATAATAGGCCATGAAGACTTTTAGAAGCTTGCCACCTTGCATGTTTCTAGAAGAATCTGGAAGTGGCTACTTATGTCGCGCGACATAATAGGCCATGAAGACTTCTAGAAGCTTGCCACCTTGCATGTTTCTAGAAGGAAAACGGTTATGGCTTGTTATGTCGTGCGATATAATGAGCCCATGCAGGCAGCCTATAAATAGAGGCCTTCACCTCTCATTTTGGACACCTCTCCTTCACCCCTCAGTCCCCCTCTATAGGGAATACGCCCAGAAGCATCCCCTCTCCTCACATACCCCCTAAAACACACACTAACCCTCCAAATCACCCACCATTCAACCAATACACACATATATTTCCCACACACACCAAGAACCAAGGATTCCCACGGAGCCAAGGCTTGATTTCAGTCCCCAGAAGTTGCTATTTTGAAGGCTCCTATATCTAACTTGATATAGGGAGTCGTGGTCTTCAAGGGTAACGATTTTCTACCCTTTTCTTCCTCCTATCTTCATTATACATAAGATCTATGTGCTAAATGAGTTAATAATGTTGTATTCTGAATAAAGATGCATGCTTTAGTGTTATATTTGCTTAGATCCATATCCATTTCCATATCATTTCATGTAAAGGCTCCGGCTTGACTTGGTTTTGCATGAACACTCAAGATGAGTGTGGATCCCTCATATCCACACCCTTTTGAAGTGTTCACCATTGACAAAATTGCTCTCTGAGATCTTTTTATGAAGTAACTTGGTCATATTGGTGCCTTGATACCTCTGCAAATCCCAGCTGAAAGGTCTCTGCAAAGTGGCTAGTTATGTCACGCGACATAGGCAGCCTATGTCACGCGACAAACATGGCCAGTTTGCAGAAACTGCATATTTTCAAGCTGTAATCTGATTTCAACCCTCATCATGTTATAATCTGATGTCTATCTGCAATTTAGATAGTATCTTCATACATAAAATGACATCTTTTCATTAAAATACCATTTTCATACATAAAGGTGCATCCTTTGCACCTAAAACCCATTTTCATGCATTAAAATCATTCTTTTTGCGTTCAAAATTTCTTTTCACATTAAAAATACATCCTTTGCACCCAAACATCATTTTCATACATAAAATGCATCCTTTGTTTTCAAAATAACATCTTTATGCATCACTTGCACATAAAATGCTATTTTTCCATAAAATGCATCCTTTGCACAAAATCATTTCTTTAAACCATAAAGGTCACTTCTTTAAACCAAAAGCTTTCTTTGCAAACCAAAATGTCATCTTTTCACTAAAAGTGTCATTTAAATCATGCATTTCCCCATGTCCCCCATTAGTAACCTTGGAACGGACCGGTGTAAAAGATCCTATCTTTACATCGTTCCTTCCATTAAAGGTTTCATATTTCTTTAGAAAGGGACAACCTTGAACCCTATATCTCCGATTATCACTTAAGATGAGTATGAAGCATCTATATGAGCTCGACCGTCTTAAAGTGTAGGATTGATGGGCTAAGGACCCTCCTTTTCTAAAGAACCTCATCTTTGACTATAAAAGGGAGTCATTCTCTCGATCATGCAAGTCCCGAGGTTAAAAATGCAATGATTACAAGTCCAAGATGAGGACGGGATCATAATCCCGAATACATAAAATCCAAGAAATCCCGAGCGACAACCAATAAATGGTTTGTACGTCCGGAAGACGACTTGGGACATTCCCCCCCCCTTTATTTTCAAACACATGCACACAAGAAAGCACGCAAGCAAGCACGATTAATGGGATCTTGGGAGACTTGCTCCGGCAAGGCACCTTGGGTGAACGACAATCCGTTCTTCCCAAGGGGTAACTTAACCCCCGAACCCATAAAACCTTTTTTTCAAAGTTTTGAGGTAATCAAAATGGCATGGCGACTCCGTTTTTCAAATTAAACTGGATGTCTTCAAACTCGCGTGAATTTCCAATACACAAAAAATTTGGGGCACACATTCACAGTTTGGCGACTCCGCTGGGGACAATCCCAAAGGAGAAAAGCTTTATTTTCAAAACAAAATCGATACTCGGTATATAGGTGGAAACCACTTAACCTTCCTGTACACTCCCTGATGTGGGAGTTGGGATAACCGGCGGTTTAACAATCCCACGTACCAGTATCCCTTTTTGAAAAAAAAAATTTGAAAAAGAAAAAAAAGAAAGATTTTCCCTTTGAGCGGGTTAGACTCCCGTCTCTGATTTCATTAATCGTGCTTGCTTTCTTTACCTTGCATTGCATCATTTGCATCTTGGAATCTGTGCATACTTTGAACGGGAAACAACCCGAAAAATAGCAAAGGAGTGGAACCTGGAAAATTGATCCATGCAGTCGTACGGCTCAATCCTCCTTGGATTCTGACCGGGCGACCTCAGTGGCAATTCCACCAGGAAAAATTGAGATTAATCTGGCAGTCCTAGCAGCTTGGGGCTACTCACTCCATGATCGACAGGGCTCCTTAAAATTTACGTGCTTACGTGTTGCATTTTCCCCGTCCCGAAAATCATTCCTTTAAAACACATTTCATGAAAATCTCTGTTTTAACTCAAAAAGGAACATTTTTAGGAGACCGCACACTACGCGCACCTGATATATCCTGTACACTTTGCACGCACGTCCTTCAAACCCGAGGGTGGTTCCAGCTGCAGTCACGGACAGCCTTACGATGCTCCCGGGCGCGCACGGAATCATCCCAACCTCCCCATGGCAGCCAGTGTCGACCAATGCACAGTCCGTGTCACACGTTTCAAAAAACCGTGACTTTTGGTTGGTTTTTGGTCTAGTCCGTGTCATATAGCCCAGTTGCATATCCCCGTAAAAGTCAAGCCTTAGTTCATAACGGAAGCGGAACTCTGCCAAAATTCCGACAAGGAAAAATTGGCAAGATCTTGACTCCGACATTGACTTTGACCTTGGCCTGCACAGAATGCGTAAGAGTCGAGACCGAGTCTGTGCCAAAAAAAGTTCAAAGATCTTCCGCTCAAGCGGAACTCTGCCAAAATTCCGACAAGGAAAAATTGGCGAGATCTTGACTCCGGCACTGACTTTGACCTTGACCCGCACGGAATGCGTAAGAATCGAGACCGAGTCCTTGCCAAAAATCCAAAGATCTTTCGCTCAAGCGAAGCTCTGCCAAAATTCCGACAAGGAAAAATTGACAAGATCTTAACCCGGCATTGACTTCGATTCTGACTCACGCACCGCGTATGCAACGAAGTTCAATGTGATACTGTGTCATCCGGCTTTTGCCGCCCGACCTATGCCTATTATTTTCTCGGACATTACCGAAAATCAAAACGTCATTCGCTCAAGCGAAACTCTGCCAAAATTTCATTAAGGCAGAGAGACGAGATTTTCCCGGTATTGCCTTTACTATAATTCGCATTGCTCGTGCGTTGAAAGTTCCTATGACCCGCTAGACCCGATAGGAGCGTTCTTTACTCTCGGTCGGTGGGATCCGCGTGCCCTATAGGACCCTCGCCCGGGGCTGTCCACCCTGGGAGGTCGAAATACAGGTGGAATACGAGGGGCTTATAGATGTAGTGACGGAACCTACTGATCCAGGATCTAGAGTAGTTGCGAAAAAGAAGGGCAAACCCCCTTTTCCAACCAAATAGAAATAAATAAAAGACATTGTTTTAAGTAAACTTGAACAATTAATGTAATCATAATTGCATGGTCCTGTCTCTGAAATCCATAATCGACACCTCCTCGGTCCGATTTCCTATCCCGACCTTTCATGGTCAAATCCCTAATCGATACCCCCTCGGTCCGATTTCCTATTTTCCTATCCTGACCTTTCATGGTCAAATCCCTAATCGATACCCCCTCGGTCCGATTTCCTATTTTCCTATCCTGACCTTTCATGGTCAAATCCCTAATCGATACCCCCTCGGTCCGATTTCCTATTTTCCTATCCTGACCTTTCATGGTCAAATCCCTAATCGAGACCTTTTCGGTCCGATCTCCGATTTTCGATCTTGGCTTTTCAAGGTCTCATCTTTTCCGATCAATTAGGATTAGGAGAAAATGTGTTTTAAGCAAAAGTTAAGCGATAAGTGCATGTTACTTGAGCTTTCAGCCTAAACACTTGTCCCCGAGTCTAAACCTTATCCACCTTCGAGTCTAAACCTCACCCATCTCCGAGTCTAAACCTTGCTTACCCCGAGTCTAAATCTTGCCTACCCCCAAGTCTAAACCTTGCCTATCCCTTTCCCGCAGCGAGAAAGAAGTGGGTGAGAACACCGGGTCAGCGACTTGTTAGCGCAAAATTCTCAGACAGTTCGCGGAATCCTCGCTTTGTCGGTTAGAGTCAGAATGGCCGATTTGACAGAGAACAGCAGTGGTTTGGGTAATCAGATGACTAGGGAAGAAGAGCTAGCCTTAGCCCTGGAAAAGAGTCATAAGGTCCATGAGGAACAGCAAGCCATGATCATTGATGCGCTCCGTAGCCATAGGGTTCAGATAGTGGTCGAAGCCAATGGTTCCCTGGTAGAAGATGAAACTCCAGATGCAGCAATTTCAGCTCCTCTATCCTATAACCAATGCCCTCCTCCATCCACATATGATCCCTTGCCAAGGACTACCCCTTTGCAGTCCTTTCCAATGTCCCAAGCCATCAGGGTCCCGATGCCCTCACCTCCTCAGATAAGACCCAGCTTTGTTCACCACCAACAGAGAAAATGCTACAAATACCCCCGTTTCTCGGCCCAGTGTTCACAGTCATCATCTTGGAATGGGTCGCCTTACCGCTTCACAAACCCGCCAAGTCGGAGTTTAGGTCATCATCTTGGAATGGGTCGGTTGCGACTTCCCAAGCCCGACAGTTTGACATAACCCCGCAAACCAATTTGGATCAGTTCGCTCCTCAGGCTCCAAGCTCTACCCCTCTCCTCCAGTTAGGAAGTCAGACAAGGTCAAATGCTCCTCATCCAATTCTGCACTCAGCTGTTACGCAAGTTGCTTCTGCTCACCAAGTACAGTATACACATTGCTCTTCCAGTCACGTCCCTCAGTGTGGTCAAGACACGTTCAGTCCTACTTTTATGGTGCCTCGAACCTCATATCTTCAGCAGTCATTTGGATCAGCACTCAGTACTCCCTGGTATTCAACTATTACGAGCCATATATCCCCGTCTTTGACAGTTGTCAGACCCTATGAGGCCCCTTATGAGTCTCACCACTCCCGATCCTTTGGTTCGTACTCTTATGCTTCAAGTTTGGCTTACAAGGAAGGCTACGGTCACGGTCACGCTTTGAATGCTCAGACTGTCATCTCTCCCACCAGGGTACTTCCTACTATGGTTTCATTTGCTGATGACAATCTTGTGGCGGGGTCGTGTGGTCCTAATGCTCCTATTGACTCGTTCGAAGGAATATTGGTAGAGCCAATTAAGAAAATACAGGAAAAGCCTAGCAGCAAAAGTGTCGACAATCGCTCGACTCAAGCCATCTCACCCTACCAATCTCGCGCATCTGACACAAAGGAGTCGAATCTTGACGCTTACATTGATGATTACATAAAAAGGGTTCGTGCACGGAAGCACTTCGGTCCGAAAATGTCTTGCCGCTATAGACCGTACCCTTCCAACACGGCTGCAACATCTGGTAAAGGAAAGAAGGCATTGTGTACAATGGACGACATCAAGAAGGTACCAATAAATAGTGGTCCTCCAAGACAACGAGAACATTTTGATGATTTTGGGATACCCATGGGCTTAATCTTCAAGGCTTTAGTAAAGCTAGGCCTCCTGGAGCCCCTTAGAGACTACCATCCAAAGAGCTCAAATACACTCCTCGACATGAATGAGCATTGCACCTTCCATAGTCATTATGGCCACACAACCGACAACTGTATAGCCTTGAAGAGAGCGGTCCAAGGGTTAATCAAAGCAGGCAAGCTTGAGCGCCCCAATGGACCAAAACCGACAGACTCTGTTCAGAATGGTGACCAAGTCAATGACCAAGGTTCGGATCAAAGAGCATCAAGAATTTACTTCCAATGCTGAAGGGTAGAAATGTGGTCCGACAGCGAAGAGTAGCTAGACTAGGGTCTACCTATCCTTAAGCAAGATTAAAAAAAAAAAAAAAGGAAGGAAAAAGAAAAATAGTCTCTCAGTCAACCTTCGTAGGTTCTAGTACTTTTCTCTTTCAATCAAGTCCTCTACGGACATTGTAATCAATCTTTAATTTTCTATTAAAGAGTCTTCTTCTTTTCTTGCTAGACTTAAGACATTATTTGTACACCTACATTACATTTAATGAAATGGTTTTATTTTATATGATCATTTGCATTGCTCAACGAATAATCTCTTGAAATAATTAACATTCTGATTAATCGGTGTGAGAAAGTCAACTAATGCCATTAAGCCATACACTTTCCTTACCCCACAAAAGGTCTCCATCAAGCTATACACTTTCCCAAACCATGTCCTCACCTTCATCTTGACCAAGTCAACGACGGCAGCAACATCAAGGGACAACAAGAGGCCACTCAGCTTCGAAAGATTGACCCCGTGTCGACAACAATCTAGGAGCCTGTCTTCGACCTCAAAGATGTCAAGAAAAATTAAAGCAGGGGCTCGCCTTGGCCCTCAGGTGCTTCAGAAAAAAAATGCAGTGCAAAAAGAGTAATACCCAACTAGGCTGAAAATCCCAAAAAATGGCAGTCTAGGCAAAAAACAGGGTTGCACATAAAAAAAAAAAAAGAAAAAAATCTTAGTGCAAAAAGAGTAATACCTACTAGGCCGAAAATCCCAAAAAGGGCGGTCTAGGCAAAAAAACAGGGTTGCACATAAAAAAAATAATAATAAAAGCAAAAAAAATGAGGCCAAGGACCCAGCACCGCCAATCAAAAGCTTGACGGACAGGCAAAATCAAAGCTCAGAGAATGAAAGTTGTCGATAACAATGGGGCGGTCGAAGCAAAGCCAGAAGCATTTCATAAGCCTGTAGGAACGTGTAAATCCTTTCTCCCCCAATGAAAGAGGAAGCAATCGAAGCGACTGCTCAAGAATGACTTGGTCAAGGAATCATCCCGAGGCCCACGCCTCATCATCCAACCTTTCTCATCCAAGCCTTTTCACTAAAGGACCTACAAATCCCATTTCCCAAAGCAGTTCGGCCAAAGCCGAACTACGGCGACCTGAGCTCCTCACAATGAGGGGAACGTAGGCAACCAGCAATGGTCCGGTCATAAGTATATACAAATTCCCGAAAACCCGGTCTCATCAAATGACCTTTCCCATAAAAAATAGTCAAATCCCGAAAACCCGGTCTCATCAATGACCTCCCTATACACAAACTTTTCTTTCACACCAGCCAACCTTGATCCGTGACATTGGTTGACTTTCTCCTCATGACTAATAAGAATGTTTTTTCATATCGAGATTAGTGGTTGAATAACCCGAACATTAATAAAGGGTTTTAAGCAATCTTGTGATCATTGTCAATAAAACAAGTTTTCAGATGTCTTGACAAGTCTTCCTTTTCTACATCTTAGGAAAAATAGTGCTAAACACTGATTTTCTGTCAGCAGGGGCTTCCATACACTTTTACAAACCCTTCTACGCTTATACTCTCTCAAAAGAGTCAAACCCAAAGCGAGTTTTGTGCCTACATCGAATAAGGCCATCGAAATAACACAAAATCGGGATTTATTCCCACCTTTCAAAAAAATATGCCCCTGCATGTATACATTTCTAAAATCTTTTCTTTCACATCTTCTTAAGGTTGACTGATTTACTAAAGAAAATAAAAAAAAAAAAGAAACAGGATAGGTTTTCCCTCTTCTGCTACAATTCGCATTAGGGCTGCCTTGGAACTCTTCAAAGTTGGGTCTTTGCCAAGCCATTCCTTTAAACTGGGGTTTCTTTAGCCATTTTTGGGGTTCGCATCGAGTTCTTCACTAGGTCCCTATATGGATTCAGTCTTGGTCAGATTAACCCCAGATCACGTTCGCAGCACCAATCGATTGGGATTTTTGCTAAGTCACTGATTGACCGGGCTTCGCCAAGTTACTTCGCCTACTCAGTTCATTCAACCGGGGCTTCGCCAAATGAAAGGATCTTTCCTTGCTTTAGTAAGACATGGGGCTTTGCAGAAAGTTTTTTTTTTCTCAAACCGGGGCTCCGATAAGTCACATCCATCCCTAGAAGAGAGGTTTGGTCACTTCAACATCTGCTTTGGTTATAAAAGCCTGTCAAAGATCGCCTTCAAGCACCGTAGTTTAAGAAAAGGACCTTAATCAAGACCCGAGGTTTAAACCCGGCCTCAGCCCAAGAAGGAATTCTAGTCCACGTTGACAACATCTCAAAGAATAACAAATAGCCGCCCGCACCCAAGGGATACGACCCCACCTGCTTGAAACTCGTCTTAAACAATTTCCAAACACATTCCATTTGTACATCCAGACCCAGTCCCTACCATGTTTTCAAGAAAAAATCACTCCTAGGCTCAAGTAACGTGCCAATTGCTAATGATAACGTTTTCTCCCAAAAGCGCCTCCGTTACTTTCGTTATAACGAGATAACGCCAGGCGACAGTTTCCTGATTGTCAAAAATTCAACTTTAGCTACCTCTATCACAGATTGAGAAGTACGCTCAAGTTTTTCCAAACTTTAGTTACCCCTGTCTCCTCGATAGTGACGTAATGCCATGTGGCCTATTTTACAAATTTACCCCTGTGGTTCGTTTTATTATTTTGTCCCTAGGATTCTCAATTCCATTTCTCAACATAATTAGAAAAACCCTAGGGTCCTTCTTACTTTCTTTTCAAAAAATTATGGGTACGTCCCACTTTTTTTACAAAAAATTATGGGTACGTCCCACTTTCTTTTACAAAAATTATGGGTACGTCCCACCTTTTTTACAAAAAATGACCGGGTACGTCCCGTTTCTTTACAAAAAATGATCGGGTACGTCCCGTTGCTTTACAAAAAAATGATCGGGTACGTCCCGTTGCTTTACAAAAATGATCAGGGTACGTCCCACTTTATTTACAAAAAATTATCGGGTACGTCCCACTTTTCTTTACAAAAATTATTGAGTCCTTCCTACTTCTTTACAAAATCCATCCTTTTTCGCGATCTCCGTTATTCCAAGGTGAAGGAATAACATTTCGCTCTCTTTCGATCTCCGTTATTCCAAGGTGAAGGAATAACATTTCGACCTTTTTCGCGATCTCCGTTATTCAAAGGTGAAGGAATAACATTTCGCTCTCTTTCGATCTCCGTTATTCCAAGGTGAAGGAATAACATTTCGATATCTCTTTCGATCTCCGTTATTCCAAGACGAAGGAATAACATTTCGACCTTTTTCGCGATCTCTGTTATTCCAAGGTGAAGGAATAACATTTCGCTCTCTTTCGATCTCCGTTATTCCAAGGTGAAGGAATAACATTTCGATATCTCTTTCGATCTCCGTTATTCCAAGACGAAGGAATAACATTTCGACCTTTTTCGCGATCTCCGTTATTCCAGATTAAAGGAATAACATTTCGCTCTCTTTCGATCTCCGTTATTCCAAGGTGAAGGAATAACATTTCGATCTTTCTCACGATCTCCGTTATTCCAAGATGAAGGAATAACATTTCGCTCTCTTTTTCGATCTCCGTTATTCCAAGACGAAGGAATAACATTTCGACCTTTTTCGCGATCTACGTTATTCCAAGGTGAAGTAATAACATCTCGCTCTCTTTCGATCTCCGTTATTCCAAGGTGAAGGAATAACATTTCGATATCTCTTTCGATCTCCGTTATTCCAAGACGAAGGAATAACATTTCGACCTTTTTCGCGATCTCCGTTATTCCAAGATGAAGGAATAACATTTCGCTCTCTTTCGATCTCCGTTATTCCAAGGTGAAGGAATAACATTTCGACCTTTCTCGCGATCTCCGTTATTCCAAGATGAAGGAATAACATTTCGCTCTCTCTTTCGATCTCCGTTATTCCAAGATGAAGGAATAACATTTCGACCTCTCTCGCGATCTCCGTTATTCCAAGGTGAAGGAATAACATTTCGCTCTCTTTCGATCTCCGTTATTCCAAGGTGAAGGAATAACATTTCGATATCTCTCACGATCTCAGTTATTCCAAGGTGGAAGAATAACATTTCGCTCTTTTCTCGCGATCTCCGTATATTCTAAGATGAAGGAATAACATTTCGCTTTTCTTTCGATCTCAGTTATTCCAAGGTAAAGGAATAACATTTAGACCTCTCTCGTGATCTCAGTTATTCCAAGGTGAAAGAATAACATTTCGCTCTTTTCTCGCGATCTCCGTATATTCCAAGATGAAGGAATAACATTTCGCTTTTCTTTCGATCTCAGTTATTCCAAGGTAAAGGAATAACATTTCGACCTCTCTCGCGATCTCAGTTATTCCAAGGTGGAAGAATAACATTTCGCTCTTTTCTCGCAATCTCCGTTATTCCAAGATGAAGGAATAACATTTCGCTTTTCTTTCGATCTCAGTTATTCCAAGGTGAAGGAATAACATTTCGACCTCTCTCGCGATCTCAGTTATTCCAAGGTGGAAGAATAACATTTCGCTCTTTTCTCGCGATCTCCGTTATTCCAAGATGGAAGAATAACATTTCGCTCTCTCTTTCGATCTCCGTTATTCCAAGGTGAAGGAATAACATTTCGATCTTTCTCGCGATCTCCGTTATTCCAAGATGGAAGAATAACATTTCGCTCCCTCTTTCGATCTCCGTTATTCCAAGGTGAAGGAATAACATTTTGATTCAGTCAAAAGCTCGAACTACGACCTGGCTTGATTCCTCCGGGATACGTAGGTAGCCTCTTGTAGGTTCAGCCAATTTGTCACATATGACGCCCCCTTTCCCCGGTGGATTCCGAACTACGATTTTGGCTTGATTCCCATCCGGGATACGTAGGTAGCCTTTCATAAAAGGTCCAGCCACTCGACCAATTTGGTCACCCAATCAGTCTTGGCATTCGACAGATTGGATCCTTTTCTATCGACAACCCCACTCGCCCTGCAAGTGACGTTGCCGAGGGGCTTCTGTAAGTACCCAAACCTGGCTCATGCCTTCCGGTTAATTTTCCCGGCAATTCCGGTAATTTTTCCGGCAATTCCCCGGATTTTCCTAGAGTTCCGGAACAATTCTGAAACTGTTCCAAACCACCTAAGGGGAGAAGGGACTGCTTGGAGCCAAAGAAACACGTTTTTATTTTATGAGGAATTCCCTTCTAGAAGACTGCCACCTTGCATGTTTCTAGAAGAATCTGGAAGTGGCTACTTATGTCGTGCGACATAATAGGCCATGAAGACTTCTAGAAGCTTGCCACCTTGCATGTTTCTAGAAGAATCTGGAAGTGGCTACTTATGTCGCGCGACATAATAGGCCATGAAGACTTCTAGAAGCTTGCCACCTTGCATGTTTCTAGAAGGAAAACGGTTATGGCTTGTTATGTCGTGCGACATAATAAGCCCATGCAAAGTGACTTATAAATAGAGGCCTTCACCTCTCATTTTGGACACCTCTCCTTCACCCCTCGGTCCCCTCTATAGGGAATATGCCCAGAAGCATCCCCTCTCCTCACATACCCCCTAAAACACACACTAACCCTCCAAATCACCCACCATTCAACCAATACACAAATATATTTCCCACACACACCATGAACCAAGGATTCCCACGGAGCCAAGGCTTGATTTCAGTCCCCAGAAGTTGCTATTTTGAAGGCTCCTATATCTAACTTGATATAGGGAGTCGTGGTCTTCAAGGGTAACGATTTTCTACCCTTTTCTTCCTCCTATCTTCATTATACATAAGATCTATGTGCTAAATGCGTTAATAATGTTGTATTCTGAATAAAGATGCATGCTTTAGTGTTATATTTGCTTAGATCCATATCCATTTCCATATCATTTCATGTAAAGGCTCCGGCTTGACTTGGTTTTGCATGAACACTCAAGATGAGTGTGGATCCCTCATATCCACACCCTTTTGAAGTGTTCACCATTGACAAAATTGCTCTCTGAGATCTTTTTATGAAGTAACTTGGTCATATTGGTGCCTTGATACCTCTGCAAATCCCAGCTGAAAGGTCTCTGCAAAGTGGCTAGTTATGTCACGCGACATAGGCAGCCTATGTCACGCGACAAACATGGCCAGTTTGCAGAAACTGCATATTTTCAAGCTGTAATCTGATTTCAACCCTCATCATGTTATAATCTGATGTCTATCTGCAATTTAGATAGTATCTTCATACATAAAATGACATCTTTTCATTAAAATACCATTTTCATACATAAAGGTGCATCCTTTGCACCTAAAACCCATTTTCATGCATTAAAATCATTCTTTTTGCATTCAAAATCTCTTTTCACATTAAAAATGCATCCTTTGCACCCAAACATCATTTTCATACATAAAATGCATCCTTTGTTTTCAAAATAACATCTTTATGCATCACTTGTACATAAAATGCTATTTTTCCCATAAAATGCATCCTTTGCACAAAATCATTTCTTTAAACCATAAAGGTCACTTCTTTAAACCAAAAGCATCCTTTGCAAACCAAAATGTCATCTTTTCACTAAAAGTGCCATTTAAATCATGCATTTCCCCATGTCCCCCATTAGTAACCTTGGAACGGACCGGTGTAAAAGATCCTATCTTTACATCGTTCCTTCCATTAAAAGTTTCATATTTCTTTAGAAAGGGACAACCTTGAACCCTATATCTCTGATTATCACTTAAGATGAGTATGAAGCATCTATATGAGCTCGACCGTCTTAAAGTGTAGGATTGATGGGCTAAGGACCCTCCTTTTCTAAAGAACCTCATCTTTGACTATAAAAGGGAGTCATTCTCTCGATTATGCAAGTCCCGAGGTTAAAAATGCAATGATCACAAGTCCAAGATGAGGACGGGATCATAATCCCGAATACATAAAATCCAAGAAATCCCAAGCGACAACCAATAAATGGTTTGTACGTCCGGAAGACGACTTGGGACATTCCCCCCCCCCTTTATTTTCAAACACATGCACACAAGAAAGCACGCAAGCAAGCACGATTAATGGGATCTTGGGAGACTTGCTCCGGCAAGGCACCTTGGGTGAACGACGATCCGTTCTTCCCAAGGGGTAACTTAACCTCCGAACCCATAAAACCTTTTTTTCAAAGTTTTGAGGTAATCAAAATGGCGTGGCGACTCCGTTTTTCAAATTAAACCGGATGTCTTCAAACTCGCGTGAATTTCCAATACACAAAAAATTTGGGGCACACATTCACAATGGTGTGTCTTTAATTGGTGGGTCTTGGGAAGTCACAAAAGGGGCTAAGGTGTTAGCTCATGGGGTTAAGGGGAAGATGTTGTACTCTACCTACAATGTCGATGTTCGTTCCGGTGGGAGCAAGAGGCTAATGAACCGGCCTATTGGTGTGAAAAGGGGAGACATCAAGAAACGGTATGTTAGGGGGGAGAAGGACACAAAGTTGATCAACGTGGTGTGGAAGTCCAAGTGCCCTAACAGAGAGCGGTTTCAGACCAAAAACAGACAATGCAAGAAACAAGGTGTGTCCAAGTTTCAAGGGGAAGCATTGCGAGGAAGGTGGGTCTGGAGGGAGAAGGCGAAATTAGACTTGCGGGGAGAAATCAAGGTAGAAGCTGATTTGGGGAGGCAAGAACAATCTAACACGGAGAGGTTGAAACGTCGCTTGGTTTCAACTCGCCTTAGTACTTGAGGAGAGGTTCGGTAGTGTCAAGCCAATATGGGGGGGAAATGTGTTCGAAGGTCATTACTCCGTGGTGGGAGTTGATGGGTGTTTCTATGCTTGTTAGTTTAGTCTCCGGTGGGAGATTATTGGGATTGGAGTCCTAAACTATGAGGAAAAAGGAGTCTAAGTCGGAGGAGTTGTTGAGATCAAGGAGGAAAAACGCAAAGGACTTTCTGTTGTGATGGGCGACCGCCCATGTGGTGGTGGGCGACCGCCCAGGTGGACAGAAGCAATGGCTCGTGGGATTTTCTGCTTGGGCGATCGCCCATGGTGTCTTGGGCGACCGCCCACGTGTCGGGTGGGAATTTTCTGTAGCAGATTTGTTTCCTATTTTGATTAGAACTCTTCTTAATTTGATTTAGGGTTTACTTGTATTACTATATAAGCATAGTTACGACCTAGAACTCATTGTAGCAACATATTAGAAGGTGTCTAATACATATTGGCTTGGCAATTGCCCCCGGACGTAGTTCATGTATTGAATGAACCGGGTAAACAACTCTTGTGTTCTTGTGTGTGTGTTTCTTCCATTATTGTGCTTGTGGGTGTGTTGATTTCTTGTCTTGATTGCAACGGGGTACCACCAAATTCACAACAGTTCTTTGCCGGATGTCATTTTCAGCACCACCTTGCCGAGTCCAACCACGTTCGAAGTTGCAGAATTTCCCATGTACAACTTCCTTCCACTGCAGGGAACATATGATGAGAAACTTTCTCGATCTGCACAAATGTGGCGCGTTGCTCCGGTATCAATCCACCATTCCCTTGGGTTATAGTCCAATTTAGCAAGAGGCGGCTTCAAACACTACGGCGGACGAGATCAAGCTCCTCTAATGGTCTAATGGGACATCCTGTCTTCTACCACATTTGCTTGAGGACGGTTGCCATTGGTTGTTTGTTTTGGGATGCCGACGATCTCTAGCCTTATGAGACGGGTTTGTCGCTGTAACAACCTCCCTTGAACTTCTTGGCCTTTTTGTGTTCCCCTTTTTAGCATTCCAGTAGCCTTCCTCTTCTTCGATACTTGCTTCCCCGAGTTCACTTTTGCCTCTACTGATGTAGTCCTGCCACTCTTGCTTTCGGATTTTCGGTTGTCTTCCTCTATCCTTAGCCTCACGATCAGGTCCTCGAGCATCATTTCCTTCCTCTTGTGCTTGAGGTACATCCTGAAATCTTTCCATAGAGGCGGTAGCTTCTCTATAATGGCAGCTACTTGGAAAGATTCCCCGAGTTGCATTCCTTCTGCAATGATGTCGGCAATGATCAGTTGCAACTCACGTAACTGATCCATTACAGTTCGGGAATCAACCATCTTGAAGTCTAGGAATCGGCCAACAATAAATTTCTTAGTGCCGGCGTCTTCCGTTTTATACTTCTTTTCAAGAGATTCCCAAAGCTCTCTTGCAGTCTTTATGCCACAGTACACATTGTACAGGGCATCATCTAACCCATTTAGAATATAATTGCGACACAGGAAATTGTAAGTACCCAAATCCGGATCGTCAAAATCCGTCAGAAAGTTAACCAAAATCCGTTAACTGGCCCGCTCCAGGTTAACCGGAACTCGTTAAACTCCCGTTGCATGCCCGGCCAACGAGACGTCCGGGGCCGCCCGTACATCCCGGCGTTGCATTACTTAACACGTGTCATCTCATGTAAAAGTACGGCTTTCCCTGAAAAATGTACTTTTCGGCACTTTCCGGGGGCATTTCGGACATTTTCCGGACTGTTATTTTAAAAAACGGACAAAACCGGGACCGGGGGACGAACTCCCACACATTTGGTGAGTCATGGGACACGTGGCAGCCATGCCACAGCCCACACATCACCTTTCAATCAGAAATCAAAGGGAAAAGACTAAAATACCCCGGTATACAGTCCAAGTCCCACTCCACTCCCTGTGCACATTTTCTGAAATTGCCGAAGCCTCTCAAATTTCAAAATACCAAAAAACCCCACGAAAAAGTCGCTAAGTCCGTGGGACTCTTACTGCAATTTTCACCCTATAAATAGAAGTGGCTGTCAAAGCCAAAAGGAGGGAGGAATTAACTCAAAAACTCACCTCTCATACGGCCCAAACTGATTTCACCCCTCCCGAGCTCCCGTTCTGCCTCAATTCGCGTGAAACTTCCGTATTTCGATCAAATATGTCCCTCATCGCTACGAAACACCGTTTCAAACTTCTTTCCATGTCCCGTACACACCTTTCGAGCCAAAGGAGTCGACCCTAGCCATAGGTATAACTCCCTCTCTCTGATCTCTCGTTTCGTCTCGGTTTACGCGCCAATCGCTATAACCGTTCCGAACACCGTTACTGAAATGTAGACACCTCCGTCTAACGGGGTCCGATACGTTTTAGCCCCTCGATCCTCTTCTCTTTCCGTAAGAGAAGTAATCACGGGTTAAAACGGCGTTTCGACCCCGTTCTGTTTACTTTTTCTGTCATTTACCATTCCGGATCGATCGATCCGTTGATTGTCATTTACTTTCTGTCATTTACAATTCCAAGCCGTTTTGGCTCATTGATCGTCATTTACAATTCCGAGCCGTTTTGGCTCGTTGATCGTCATTTACTCTTCCGAGCCGTTTTGGTTCGTCGATCGTCATTTACAATTCCGGATCGTTTGATTCCGTTGATACTGCTTTAAATATTGTCATTTACAAAGTCCGACCCGTTTGGATCGTGATAGTATTTACTTTTCAAAGTCCGAGTCGCAACCCGATTTGTTGATTGCATGTCATTTAATACGTATTTTTCCCGTAAAAATCGTTAACAATGTAATGCCCGATTCAAAACCGGAGTTCGTCCTTCGAACTCTCTTTCAAAACGCGCGAAATGACGTTTGGCCTCCGAACGCTCATCTTTCAAACTAAAAGCCGCTATTTGACATTCAAAATCATTTAATACGTTTTTTCCTGTAAAAATCGTTAACAATGACTCGCCCGGTTCAAAACCAAAAGTTCGTCATTCGAACTCCTTTTCTAACTCAAATCGACGTTTGCCACGCAAACGCTCATTTCCGTCTCAAAATCGACGTTTGTCATTCAAACGATCGCTTTTTCAAAAGATCACCTAATCAACGTTTGACATTCAAACCAAGATTAAGCTTGTCATCCAAGCCCCCTTTTCAAAAAACACACACACACACACACAAAATTTCGAGAAAGGTAGAAAGACTCGTCATGCGAGGCGTTTCGGGTGATCTCGTAATACTCTTCCCGAAACGTAACGTGACCTCCGAACCTAACAATCTCTGGTACTAAAAAGTTTTTTACTCGTTTTTGCTACCAATAAAAATGATCCCCTGTTTTCAAAACCTTTTCCTAAGTTTTTGCTACCAGTAAAAACGACACCATTTTCACAAAAGCCGTTTCTCAACGTTTGGGCTCAAAATACAAAAACCTCGTGGCGACTCCTCATTTTTTCCTTCCCATGAAGCGAGGTCTCAGACACCAACCCTCCGCGAAAGACAACCGCGTTTTGCGCCGCCCGCGCGAAATCCCGGGAAATTTCAATTGGCGACTCCGCTGGGGACTAAGGATACTTTTTTTAAAACTGCCGTTGTTTTCAAAAAAGCCTTCCGTGGGTCAAACTTTCGTTTACCCTTCCTCGTTTTCGTGTGCGTGTGTTACTTTAAACCTCGAACGGTTTTTTCAAAGGCATTACATTGACATTTTCCAAAATCATACCATGTTTGTGCATTCCCATTCATGTTTGATTTTCATTGCTGTCTTTTGAACTGCGCATCATGATTCTTTAAAACACATTCTGAAAAATCTCTGTTTTACTCAGAAAAAGAATTTTAGTGACCGCACACTACGCGCACTTGCTGCCTCGGAACACCGCACTTCACGTGCACTTGCTGCCTCGGTACACTGCACACTACAACCCCTAACCCGGGATGGCCTTATCAGTTGCACCCCGATTGGTCTGCCAGACACCTTTCGGGGGTGCACGGGGTCGTCCCAAACATCCCATCTTAGCCCGTGTAAGCCATGCACTCTTTGTGTCACACTTTGTCCATGACCCCGGTTGATTTTTGGCTTAGCTCGTGTCATAAAGCCTAAGTGTATGTTTTTTACGCCAGGCCCCGCTCCGAGTCAAGCTCGAGAGGTTGAGACCGAAGGTCGTTCCCGACCCAAAGTCTTGAGCTTTTCAGCCTTGACTTTGACGCGGAGCTCTGCCGAAAAATATACCCGAAGGTTCAATGTGACACCGTGTCACCAAACCTCACCGTATCCACCGTGCCAGCCACAACTTGGCCAACGCCAAAAGCTAAGGTCCCTCGCGCAAGCGAGTCAGGAGAGGTCATGCCGAAATTTTGGCACGATCCCCACCTTAACTTAAGGACGTTGACTTCGACTGTGGCCCGTGCGTCACATACGTTGAAAGTTTGCATGATCAGCTAGCCTTAAGTTCACTTTTTCCTTTGTCGGTGGAACTCGCTTGCCTTATAAGACCTCGCTCGGGATAGTCCGTCTCGAGAAAGATGATCTACAAATGAAAACGAGGGGCTTATAAGCGTAGTGAGGAGATCCACTGATTAGAGCTCTAGGATTAGTTGCGAAAAAGAAGACCCGCTCTTTTCCAACCGATTAAGACTCTGAGAAAACACGCTTTAAGTAAACATTAATCGGTAATTGCACATTGCAAAAGCCCGAAACCTTGAGCCAAATACCCTTTTCCGAAGCCTAAACCCTTCCGTTCGTTCCCTGCAATGAGCGTAAAGTGGTTCGATTTCCGGCCGCCTTGCCGGTAATCACAAGCAACGGCAGCGGTGCCGACAGCTTCTTCGGTTCCCTCGCCTCCTCACTTTAATTTCCGACATGTCTAGTTCACCGAGAAATCGTGACGGGAAGGACCCCGCCACCTAAGCAACGTATATGACATTGGAAGAAGCTATCCGGGCTTGTGAGGTTCACAAGAGGCGAAAGAAGATCGCGGGAATTTCGTGGTACAGCCTTTCCGAATGAGCGTGGTATAGCAAACCTATCCCCGATCCGTACATTACTTTTGTCCTGGTCGAGGATGACGATTCCCCAAAACCAGCTCACCAAACCTTCAATCAGGTTCCTCCCCACCAACATACGGGATGCCTTCGAATCAAGGAAACAAAGACCTAGGCTTCACGTTGCCACCTCTCAGGCAACCCCGTCATATTTGGCCGGCCCAGGCTACTCCTATCACTCAATACCACCACGGCACCGCTGGACCATCCCAGATGCCAATATCCTTCAATACCCTCCCGGTTCGTTCCATTGCTTATACACGAATCCCAAAACACCGGGACAAAACCCCGATACAGTTCAGAAAAGGCCCCCATATACCCGCATATATCAAGCCTTCCACCTCCAATCACTACCGCTCACGTGGTAGCACCCGGCGCCGAGCCTCATAGTCCACCACTGGACCCAACCTTAGCCTCGGATGGTCGAACGGATGAAAGACCTAAAAGCCACCATGAGCGGCTCAAAGCAGAAACGCTCAAATCCACGGATCCGGAATGGTCACGCCTCTCCCCGCCAAGTTCGAATGCCGAGATGGACCGATTCGACGGAACCGAATGTCCTCAAACGCACGTCGACACCTACGTTCTCGGCATGAGAGCAAAAGGAGCAACCCTCCAAAGAAATGGCCGACCACTTCCAAAGCATACGCCAAGAGTTCAACGTTACGATGGTTTCTAAGGGTCAAGCCTGCGGATCGCCACACTGGGATCGATTAGCAACATCTTCCGGAACGGTACCGATCCAATTTAGAGTGAGAAACAAGTCGTGAGGACTTAATCACCACTGACCAGAAAGCGGATGAAAGTGTCGGGGAATTCTACAAGAGGTGGAGTTGGAAACTCTCCGAGATCATGGAGCCACTCTCCAAAGAGGAACAGATGCGGATCTTCAAGTCCCGCTTAAGACCGTCCAGCGAACTCTCATCGTCATCATTTCTTCCTGCATCTCCGGGCCATGGTCAATGCCGGCTCTCGAGAAGGATCTCAAGGAAAAGTTGGCTACCGCAAACCCATACGTATACCGCTGCCAGCTTGCATTCAATCCCGCACCGGCCCCCGCAAAGGGAAAGATACGTCTGTCAACTATATCCATCGTAGGACAAAGCAATGGGCAACAGAAACCCAGCCCCGCAAAGCAACAACTCCACTCCGAAGCAGCCTGCCGTACACTTTGACAAGTTGGACATGCCGCTGAGCAAGATGCTGGAAGGGTTAATCAAGGAAGGTCTCCTTAAACCCGTTGCAAATTACAAAACCAAGAATCTCGTAGTCAATGCGGACAAGAACAAATATCGCGCCTTCCATCGCATCACGGCCATACCACGTACAACCTGCTGGGGTTGCGATACGAAATCCAGAACTTGATAGAAGAAGGCAAATTGGAGCGTCCCCGTGGGCCCAATACGCTACCGAAACCCTTTTCCGAACAACAACAAGGTGAACTCCATTGAGTGGGTGCCCAAGAAGATTGCCGCAGAACCGGTTTCTCCGATTCTTCCCGCCGGGTCCTCATCTAATGTCCACATCGCCTATGATGTTTGTGGATCAAGCTCCGCCCGCCCGGGAGTACGAGTCCCAAGATATGGTCCGGAGCAATCCTCCGAGAAAACAAGAAGAAGTCCTCTCAACGGAATCGAGAGAAAGATACGAAGCCGGGAGACACTAGTGTGGGTACAGCTCGGAGAGCCATCCGGAGGTTCGACTACTATGTACTCTACTCTAGCCGCTCCTCCCTTCCTCCGTGCCATGCACTTTAGAGCAGACAAGGGTGGAAAAGCCGAAAAGTCCCGCCGCACCGTAGTTTAGGCCCTGTGGCTCCGAATACCTCGAGACCTTGGTAACCTTACCGCGCCGTAGATAAAACCCCGCGGATCAGCCCAAGGTTCAATTTGTCCAGCTTTCCGAGCCCGGACCGGCAAAGGAAGATCAAAGTCGCCTTGGCACTCGCACTCGATCAACGTGCTAACCAAGGGCGGCAACCGCCACAAGCGGCCTCAACGCAATCCCGAGGTTCCCGCAAAGGCTTTACCTCGCAAAGAAAGACATAAAAGAAACGGATGGCCGGATGACTCTCCTTCTACGGATAGAGATGAGATCTACGATTCCCGATCGTATGGCGCATGATCACGTTCTGTGATGAAGATCTACCAAGAGATGCCTCGGGGCACAATGAAGCTCTGTACATCACTCTCAAGCTCAACACCATATCACTCCCCGGAGTATTGGTAGATAACGGGTCAGCCGTTAATGTTCTCCCTCTCAGCATGATGCGAGCCCTCCGCATCAACGAAAGCCATCTGATTCCGTCAACCCGGACTATCAGGGCCTATGACAGCATGTCTCGTCCCATCCTGGGGACGGTGACTCCTGGAACTCGGTTCGAGACCCAAATGGTGCCAAGAAAATTTCACGTGATGGACATTCCATCCGAGTTCACAGCCTCTTGGGACGCCCTTGGATACATCACATGAAAGCCATAGCCTCCACTCTTCATCGGTGTGTTAAGTTCATTAACCGGCAGGAGATCTTGAAGTCATCGGTAGGACAGCTTTCCTCATAGGAAACGAAGCCGAGACAATAGCCAAGCGTGCCCGCAGCCAGGCGCCGGGGCTACCTCCTTCGAATCAACCAAGGGACTACCGGGGCAAATCTCATCGTAATCCCTCGTAGTCCTGGAGATGCTAACTATGTAAACATACTCGAACAAAGTGCACTCGAAGCAGTCCGATACATCAAGTTCAACTGTCGTTTCCAACATTTGGAGGCAGATTGGAAAGAAACGCTGAACATCGCCATGATGCGGGCACATAAACCCCAGTCTCCAATCGGAGATTCGTCAGCATTCTTCAAACCAACTCTCTGGCCCCGCCAGGCGAAGAGATCTTCGTGATAAAGGTCAACAAGCACCGTCATTCTCGTTTTGAATGCATGAAAGTCGTATGGGATGTCCTTCGCGAGGAACTACCCGCTGCACCCCTCTTCTCCAATGAAGGGAATGATGTTTTCCTAGCAGCCCAAAGAACGCACCCGGACGCAATACGTCCCTACGTTTGATTGAGCCGTCGGATGACGACGAATCAGACTCTCCGGAGTCGAAGATGCGTGCAGACCCGCGCGCACCTCTCGCATTCACATGCTCGCATCGAGGACGGCACCCGTTCCGATCAGTCACCTATGACCAAGGCTCCAATACCATGGAAATTGTCAAGCTCAATGTCCAAGACAGCAAATTTATCCGACAATTGGAAGCAACTGGTTCACACGACAAAGAATCCCTCTCGATCAAGTGATCGACGACGACTTCGTCAACATCATCTATTCCAGTATCCCGATGAAGCCAAGGATCCGGTCCTCATCGTCGATTCTCGCAATGCCAAAGTCACCCTCGACGATCGCCGCTCATGGTAAACGAGGCCCTGGCCAAGCGAGCTCAGAGCTCATCACTACTTCCGAGTACCAGCCCCAGTGGCAACCGGCCCGTGCCGTCAGTCAAGCTTATACCCTCAAGCGCCGCCAAGTCCAAGGGAAACAGCGATGGAGACCAAGCTCCTCACCCTGTCACAACTCAGATCAACCTCGGGAATGCTTCCGGCAGCCACCCCGAAAACATCTGTGAAGGTCTTCCCCGCAAGACAGAGTCAGCTTCCGACATTGGAAATGACCACCCCAGCATCAACATGCTCCAGTTCGATTCTACTCCCAGTCGTCAC
Organism: Adenophora triphylla var. japonica; assembly: GCA_022495995.1. Taxonomy (NCBI): domain Eukaryota; kingdom Viridiplantae; phylum Streptophyta; class Magnoliopsida; order Asterales; family Campanulaceae; genus Adenophora; species Adenophora triphylla. The sequence goes on from JAFEMH010005666.1 coordinate 63,098, forward strand.
GGCCCCGGATTCGGGCGTCATCCCGCGTAGACTGCTAGCTCTGATAGACTTGGCGATCGAGCGAGATCACGAGACTGTCAACATCGCAGAGTTCAATACCCCCGTGGGTTCAATCAAGCAAAATTGGGCAAACTTCTTGGTAATCGAGATCAAGGAAGGCCGCATGGAATGTCCCAGTCCGACTTCCTTCGTTAACGTAATCCAAGTGTTCCCGCCATTCGGCGATTTGGATGTGATCATGGTTCTGGACACTAGTCAGACGGCGCTCACCTACGGAGACTGTTTAGCTCTCGCAAGGAAAGCCCTCATGGAACTAGCCGCTCAAGAAAGCCGTCTTTGGGACAAAAACCAAGCTCGAAGGACCTACAGGGACCAAGCCCTTAAAGTGTCACAGGCAGCTTCAGACAGAAAGCTAGAGGCCACTCTAGACCAGTTCGACCTCAGGGGTTTTGCTCACGGCAACTTCCTCGACTACCGTCTGTTCTCATCCAACCCCCTCTGCCACACGAGGGTGGTCATCGGTCCCGATGACCTAGGAGATGGAACGACACAGCAGAACGAATCCCAGCACTTACCTCCCCGAGGAAAGCAAGTTCTATGTGGAGACGACGACGAAGACGATGAAACCATTCTTTTCCAAGCCGGGCATGAAATCAACAAAACCGAACTCCCAAGGGTCCTGGGAGGATGGGAACGGATCATTTCCGCACTCAAATTGAAAGGCCAACTCAGGGAGAAAGGTCTATTTAAAAATAAGAGGAGGATGGAAATTCGTCTCGAGCAACTACTCAGGGAAATTCCATAGTCTACGGCATTCGTTTACAGAGACGATCGACTGGGTCAGCCACCAGTTACATGGGCAGATGTTCGGGAAGTCGTGTACTCACCTTTCGACATACCCGCTACTCAGATAAAGCAGAAAAGAAAGCTCTCCCCGGTGGAAGTTTATCTAGACTACCGCATGCAGTTCAAAGAAGCCTTGGCTATTCTCACATGGGAAGAAACGTAGTCATTAACTCTCGACGCAGGCTCTGCTGCAAGAAAGTTAATTTGGGCCAAGAGTGGAGGAAGTTTAGCAAACCATGAGTATCGCGCACCCAACCTGCATGCCTTGAGTATGCTCAGCAAGAAGGAAAGGAGCGCGATATACCGTGAATAGATCAAGGAGACTGTTCGCCTGAACCTAGAACTCTCCAACCTCCCCCGGAGGGTCAGCAATGCACAGTTCAGCTCCGACGACCACTGTTGTGCACTGACATTCGAACAGCTGCGTCAAACCATAGGCTACCTCCCCGCAGAGGCACCTAAGCCAGTATCCTGGGACAGAATCCGTCAAGCTGCCGAAGCTTCAGGGAATACATCCACAGTCAATGAATTGAGGGAAGACATATGGCCCTATGCTACGAGGAATCCTCCTCTAACTATGGCTCAACTCAGAGCGTCCTGTTCAGAAGGAACCAAACCTGATGTCAGCATTCTAACCCGATCGGGTCAAATCCATGCATTACCACCCAAGGCCACTAAAAAGCCTGCGGAGCCAGAACTGCAACCCGCCGCCCGAAGACACAAGTTCCGTGAAGGAGGACCCGATCCTCACTCAGCTCAAGCAGACTCAGGCGAACATTTCCCTTTGGTCTCTGCTCACCTCCTCTTATTCTCACAAGCTCAAGCTAGAGGAAAGCCTGGCCCGTACCATGGTCCCCGTGGACGCAACCCCAGACGAAGTCATTCAGATGATCGGCAACATCCACTATGGCAACATTATCACCTTCACAGATTTGGACATTCCGAAATTTGGGGCTGATCACAATGAGCCGCTCTACATCACAGTCCAGCTGGACGGGCGTCGCCTTCCCCGCGTGTTGGTAGACAGAGGTTTCGGAATGAATGTCTTGCCCGCCAAGATGATGGACCTGCTTGACATCAAGCCTACAGATCTGAAGCCTTCAGTCCACACTGTCAAGGCCTATGACTCTACTTCCCGTACAGTTCTCAGAGTTGCTACTCTTAACATCTGGTTCGGCAAGCGGATGATCCCCACCGAATTCCAAGTATTGGACATTCCAATCACTTTCACAGCCATCCTGGGGCATCTCTGGCTGCATCAAATCAATGGCGTGGCATCCACCCTTCATCAGTGCCTCAAGTTCACGCAAGGCAACGAGCTAACTACGCTTCACGGCGACATGTGTCACCACCGGGGACCAAAGACCAACGACATTCCAGTTGTTATAAATCAAGCATAATGATGACATGGCATTAACCGGATTCACTCGAGACCTCCAAGATCCAAATATGCAACGTGGACCTTCCACTATCTCACGACCAGATTCCTCCTGCCATGAAGATGATGAAACTCATGAACTTCATCCCAGGACTGGGGCTTGGCAAAAGGTTACAAGGCCAACACCAAGTTATTGAAGTCAAGGACCACACCACGATCCAGGGGCTTGGCTACGTGCCAACACCGACTGACATCAAGGAAGACAAAAGGCTCGCCCACACCAAGGCAGCAGCCCGCAAAAGGGGAGCCTCCGACGGCACACCCAATCTCCGACCTTACAGCTTTGACCTTGCTCATTACTTCACCAAGGGAACCGACAGCAGAACTGAGGGGAACGAAAAGGGAACCGACAGCAGAACTGAGGGGACCGACAAGGGAACCGACAGCAGAACTGAGGGGACCAACAGCGGAACCAACAGCAGAACTGAGGGGACCGACGGTGGAACTGATGAAGATGAGAAAGAAGCAGGGATAGTTAGCACAGAGACTACAGAAAGAATGGAATAGCTAGCACGGGACCTCAAGCGTTTCAGAGGACTCAAAGCTAATTCGATTATGGGAGCGTTCCTCGACATCACAGCTCTACCTGGACCAACTGCCACCATAGTCCAGCACGAGTACACATTCAAGGGAATCCCCGACTTGGAAGAGCAACTCAAGGTACTCTCCATGGGAAACAAATTGTTCGGATCAGCCACCGAGGCCACATTCGAGACAGTAACTCCAAAGCAGAAGGAGCCAGAATTCATAGAAGACGCTCTCAGTGGACCAGCTCTACAGAGTCTTTTTGAAGAAGTCATGGAGGTGCTAAACCCGATTGACTGGGCTCCGAAAACAACAGATGATTGCCATGGTCGGGACAGCAGGTCAAGCCTCTCGATCCCCGCGCACCCTCATCAAGCATCCAAAGAATGCCACCAAGAACTGGGTAACTTTCACCGACCAAGGGCAAGCCAGTGCAGAATCGGAAGACAAGATGGGCCCGCACCCACATCTCCCTAAACCCGGTCTCAAACCCTCTCGAGCCGGCCTCCTTGTCATAGTCCAGCCTCCTTCCGAGTCGTCCAATGGCCTTACGCCGAGGACCATGATAATGTAGCCAACTATGTATTTCCGTTCTTGCTTAATGAAAAGTCTGACCTTTCAGAGTATCCTCTCATTGCCACTTTAACAACTGATAAGTTAACAAACAACTTAAAAGATGTTAATAATTCAATTGATAAAGAAGCAGACACATTAAATGAACAATACATTAGAGAAGTTATCGAGCGTGTAGTCGATCAAGAGGACAACCGGGCCCAAGCCGCCGAAGAGGTTATGACCAAAGTGAACCCGGGGTCGGTGCAAGAGCCTAAAGAGACACAAGTGGCGCTTCTTCGCCGATGCGTAAAAGGAAGCCCCGATAAGCTCTCCTCCGGAGTATGTTGACGTGTTTGCCTGGTCATACCAGACATGCCAGGACTCGATCCTCGATCGTAGAGCAATGAATTCCCCGGATCCCGAATCCAAGCCTGTCAGCGTAAGCCGCGCAAGATCAAGCCAGAGTGGTCCTTGCAAGTTAAAGAAGAGATTGAGAAGATGCTCCGAGTTGGTTTCATCAGAGTGATTGAGTACCCGACTTGGCTCTCCAACATCGTGACGGTCACCAAGGCCAATGGAAAGGTCAGATGCTGCGTGGATTTTCGGGACCTCAACAAGGCCAGCCCTAAAGATGATTTCCCACTGCCTAACATCGACATGCTGGTCGATACCACGGCAAATTTCGAAGTAAAGTCCTTCGTGGACGGGTTTGCTTGATACAACCAGATCAAGATGTCCGAGGAGGATCAAGCCAAGACTGCCTTCACCACTCCGTGGGGTACATACTGTTACACGGTCATGCCGTTCGGTCTGAGGAACGCTGGGGCTACTTACCGGGCCGCAACAAACTCTTCCATGACATGATTCACAAAGAAATTGAAGTATATGTCGACGACATGATCATCCACTCCAAAGGATCAGACAGGCAGCACATGACAAATCTGAGAAAGTTCTTCAACAGACTCAGAAAGAACTCCATGAGATTGAACCCTGCGAAGTGCACCTTCGGCGTCAAGCGCGGCAAGGTACTGGGGTACATGTTTACAGAAAGGGGTATCGAAGCCGATCCCATGAAAATCAAGGCCATCATCGACATGAAGCCGCCTCAGACATTAACAGACGTGAAGAGTTTCATGGAAAGACTTCAGTACATCAGTCGCTTCATCAACCAGTTGACATCTCTCTGCGAGCCCATGTTCAAACTGATGAAAAAGAATGCCGACATCAAATGGGACTCAACAACTTTTAAGAAAATCAAGACCTACTTGGTGAATCCCCACCCCGTGCCCGCCACATGAAGACAAGCCACTACTCCCGTATCCGATGATGAATGTACACGTCAATCGGAGCAATGTCTTGGCGCAAGAACAGAAGATTCCAAGGTTGAGCATGCAATCTACTTCGTAGTTTGAAGCTTCAAGGAAGTGAACTCACTATTCGCAGCTGGAGAAAACTTGTACCGCCTTGGTATGGGTAGTCGGGAACCGAAACACTACATGCGGTCACATTCGGTGCTCCTGGTCTCCAAAATGGACCCCATCTCGATATCTCTTTGACAAGCCATCCCCGTCAATGCGACTAGCTAAGTGGTCATTCTTCCCGGCTGAGTTTGAAATCAAGTACATGGTCGAAAATCAACAAAGGGCGAGTAATGGCGTGTATCACCGGCCGACTTCCCGAGCAAAGAACCCAAGGGTCCCGATCCGCAGCTTCCTGACGACGGAATCTTTTCACCGGACAATAAGCGCAAACCGCCGGCAACTCTTCTTCGATGGGGTAGCCAACAAGAAGGGGAATGGTATTGGAATGCTCCTTGTCGATCCTACGGACGAGCACACTCCCATAGCCATCAAGCCGAATTTTTGAAACAACCAACAATGCAGCAGAATCACGGCTCGCGCAGCCGGTCCGGAAGCCGCTCGAGCGAAACATCTCGTAACCGGATGTGTATGGAGACTCAAGCATTGATTATCAATCAAGTGTCCAACGAGTGGAAGACGGTAGATTCTCGCCTTCTTCGGTACCACACGTATATGGAGGAGCTCATTGCCCGCCCAAGGACATCTCTTTTCACTATTTGCCAAGAGACAGGAAACCGCTTCGCGTACGCCCGGCAACCTCGCCTCTCTTGTCGAAATTCCCGATGGGAAAGCAAGAAAACCCTCGTAATAGGCAGACGGGAAACACCCGCCTATTGCTGTGAGATTGAAATAAAAAAGGAAACGATCGACGAACCCTGGTACAATCAAATTTACCAGTACCTCCAAAGCGGAGAAGCTTCCTTCACAAATGAAGATGGAAAATACAAAGAAGGGATCAAAGCCAAAAACATGATGGCATTAAAACGCCTGGCATCCCATTTCATCATTCTGGGGGGTATGTTGTACAAGAAGCGCCACCAAGGGCCACTCCTTCGGTGTGTAAATAAAGAAAAAGCCAGCGAGCTAATGAACGAAGTTCACAACGGAACCTGCGGTCCGCACATGAACGCCCGAGCATTGACACAGAGCATTCTCCGTATGGGATACTATTGGATATCAATGGAAACAGACTGCATCCAGTTCGTTCGAAGCTGCGACAAATGTCAACGGTTCTCCAACCTCAATCACATCCCTCCTCATGAACTCTATTGCATGACTACACCATGACCTTTCGCCACATGGGGAATCGATGTCATCGGCAAGATCACTCCTCCAGGGAGCAATGGTCACGAGTTCATTTTAGTCGCATTCGACTACTTCACCAAATGGGTAGAAGCCAGATCGTACAAGGTACTGAATTCTAAGAAGGTGGCCGAGTTCATCCGAGAGAACATCATGTGACGATACGGAGTGCCCAACGAGATCATATCCGACAATGGGACTCACTTTGAAGGAGATTGTGACCAACTTCTGACCGAATTCAGAGTCACACGTCACAAGTCTTCTTCTTACAGACCACAAACCAATGGTGCAGTAGAGGCAGCCAACAAGACTCTCGCCATGATAATCAGAAAGATGACAACCAGAGGTCGGGACTGGCCCGAGAAGCTACATTTAGCCCTCTGGGGATACCGAACATCAGTCAGAACCGCCACAGGGGAGACTCCGTTCGCGCTTACCTACGGAATGGAAGCAATGTTGCCCGTGGAATTGGAAATTCCATCCCTCCGAGTCCTCTTGGAAAATGGGATCAATGAAGTCGAATGGCTACAGAGCCATCACGACGAACTTGCTCTACTCGACGAGCGCAGGTTGAAAGCCATGGAGCACACTCGAGCCTACCAAAGCAAAATGGCCCGAGCATTCGACAAGAAAGTCAAGATCCGGGACATCAGAGAAGGCGACTTGGTGCTAAAGGAAAAGCCTCCTACGCAGACCAATCCCCTTGGAAAGTGGGAGCCTACCTGGATAGGACCGTTCATGGTACAAAGAATCTTCTCCGGAGGAGCCATGAAGTTAGCAGACTTGGACGGGAATCCTTTCGTTAACCCCGTGAACGGAAGCAAGCTCCGCAGATACTTCGTTTGAGGAAGAGCACGAGTCAACTCACCTTCCCCATACACCGTCCCCTCAGTAAAATTAAAAGTGCTAAAAGAGTAATACCCAACTGGATACATTCCCGCTAATGATCCAGGTAAAAACAGTGGTCGCACTTCTTTTGTCTTTGCTTTTCTCAAAATTCACCTAAAGTGTCGAACTACGGTGACCCGAGCCCCTTAGTCCAATTGTAAAAGGGGAACGTAGGCACCATCATTGGTTCGGTCTAAAAACAAAAAAAAATACAATAAGCATCAATTGCTTGTGTTTCGAAAAACTCTTTTCATTTAACCTACAAATTCATTACGGTTAAAACATTCTTTGATGAGTTCAAGCACGGTCAACTCTTGAATCGCTACACGCTAGCAAAACTACAATAAAACATTAATCAATTAATGTGTCTCGCAATGACAGTGGGTGGATACTCGACAAAGAAGGTCAACCTAGTTTCCAAGATTTCAGTCCTTCATCCTTCTTCCCCTTCCCTTTCCCGCGACGAGTGTTCTTCACCTTCACAGAAATATTCCGGTAGGCCTTCTACCCGGCTCGGGGACTCTTCCCGACGCCTCCGTCAACCCTGTGGCTATCAACGCAACCCCTTCTCTAGCTCTGTCTCGAGCTGCCTCGCTTCGAGCCATCATAACAAGCAGCTTTGATTGGCCTCCCGATCGGCATTGGTCTCATAATCGCCTACGGCATCGCAACGATTCCTAGGGTAAGCCACTTGCTTCGGTCCTCCTCAAAGTCGAGTTGTCCGGGTGATCGCACTCAACAAATCATCCCGTCTCCAAAAGATAGCCATCTCGTGTCTCCCCTATACACTCTTCGTACTGAGTCCGTATATCAAGGCCGACGTAACGCTGCTTCTCTTCGCGAAAGAGAACCCCGGCAGAAAGGACGTGTACGCCACCACCGCGTGAGCAAGCAATAGCGTCGAAGGATCTTCCATCGCAAAGATCCCACCTCAAAGGTAGCAAAGATAACTCAAACCCGTCGCTGGCACCCGCTCTAGCCCGTACTGTCGCAGTAACCAACGATGGAATGTAGAAAGACGTCCGAGACAGCTCCCGGCACTCGACAACCAATAGACCCTCCCGAGCGGTCCGACAAGTCAGTAACTTCCAATGGGAACCCACCATCGCAAGTGATGCGTGCGGAGTCCGGCCATCCAGAGCTCCAGCTCACTCGATCGCCCTATCACCGCAGGACGCCGAGAGAAAGCACCAAGCGTCACAAGACATTGGCACCTCGTGCATCATCTCGCAGCTTCTCCCTTAACCACATGGTAAGCATAGCGGGACTCCTCCCCACATGTATCGGCTACCGGCCGCCATCCGACCTATGCCTGTGAACGTCTCGCCAAGACCAACGGCACGATGTCTCCTCCGCTCCGCACCGCTCACCAGTCCAAGACACTATGATGGCACACACCTGTAGACGTGAATGTGAACAGAGTAGCAATCGCGCACAGAGCAAACGCGTCCCACGCAAAGACGCTCTCCTCGGCTCCGAAAATCTTTCGGGCGCCTCGAGATGTCAACATAATCGGTATTCGCATCGCATCCCGTATGCTTCTCCAATGAGATACCAAGCAAAGACACTAGCTTCTCAACAGCTGCCATGCCACCAAAGATACGGAAGAACTAGCTGTTCCGTCTCAGTCCTCCTGCATGGCCCGAAAATCTTCGAATGTAGGAGTGATTTCGTTGTACGAAAAGCCGTACACGTTCCTCCGTATGTCCTGCAACCGAGACGCTGCTCTCAAAAGATCCCAATCTGGCATGAGCTCCTTCAAAGCCCAAACAGATTTCATCCCGTAACAACCTTCAAAAAACCCCTTGTTCTGCCTCGTGTGGTTCCGTACCCACGACTGAAAGTTTTCCAAGTATCGCTCTTGCATCCGAGACGACAACTTAGGAAAGGGAGCCATGACAGAAAGTGAAGAAAAGCCTTAAGAATTGGAAAGGAATTCAGCCAAATGATCGAAACAAAGGCGTAGTCTTTACAAATTGCAAAGCTGAAACTGCAATTTAAAGGAATCTGGAAATTCAATCCTAGTCCGGCCGGACTCTCCTTGCAGTTGACCTGGTCAACTCTGCAGCCAGCTGCTCCCAAATTGGAAGCAATTCCAAACAATCCCCTATTCACACCTTTATGAAACCAACGTGCTGCCCCTGGTTTCATTCAATCAATATCAATATCCCTTCCGCCCCAGGCTTGTGTGACAGTGCAGTTAATTAAATATTAGTGCATATAGGCTTAAATTTTGACCCGTTCAATTTTTAATGCATGTTTCATTTTATTTTTTTGATCAACCTACTTGCTTATTTGTCGAAAATAAAAGAAGGTAATCACTAAATGGAAGTGCGAAATACAGGTTCCGCCCCACGGGCGCCTTTTCGAATACAGTTCAAATCAAATCGTTCTGCATTTGATACATACAAAAAGAGAGAAAGAAAGCAAGAAAGGGAGGACTACTTCCGAGTCCCGCTCGTCATACGAGCACTCGACGCACCGCCGCTTCCGCCGCGGATCCGTCGCAAACAAGAAGTCGCCAAATTCCTCCAGGCGGGAATATGCAAAAGGCCTCCTCGGCATGCGAACTCGAGGACTCTCCCTCTCGTGCCCGAGTGCGAAGAAGAAGGAGCTCCAAACCCACTCGTTCCGCTCGCGAACCGGCCAAATCCTCGTGCAAAGTCCTCCCACCACTGCCGTGGGAGCAAGCGAACCCTCGGCCTAGACGGCCACGGCTCACGGACATCCACGCTCCTCCGGAACCGCACCGCATGAACTCCACGAGCCTCCTAGCGTAGGCGGCCTACCCGTCCACCACTCTCATAGCGTCGTTGTACGTGCGGCCGTACACTGCGCAACCAAGAAGGTCATCGAAGACGAACGAGAAAGTACGGATGCAACATTTGCGTAATACTACTATCAAAAGCGTAAAATCAAGAAAGTGCTCAACGAGGTGTTTGGGATCCACCCTATACCGAGGTCTCGGCTCATCTCGGGAATCGGGATCACCGGCCGTCTGCGTGAGCCATCCAGCCCTCGTACGCCCGGCCTAGCGCGTGGGATCGGAAGATCTCGAGGACCTCCGGGGACCTCGCCCTCCCTACGCCTGCACCCGCGGCTCCTCACTTTATCCTCAAGAAAGTATCATAGTCGGCTCCCGCTATGACGTACTCGGTATAGTACACGCCCGTCTATACCCCTCCAGGCTCCTCCATCGGCATCTCCCGATGATGCCGCATGTGCATAGGAGGATCCACCGGCACCAATGGAAGGGACCCCGCCTATCGCGACGAGTCACCCTCTCCCCGGATACATAGCGTCGCAATGAAGTCCCACCAGAGCTTACGCCGCCGTGTAGTCTCGCTAGCAATCCGAACGGCGACAAAGATCGAACCTACCCCACCAGTCAATCAGATCCTCTCGGAGAACTCTCGGCTCGGGGCCCGGGACACCTCCCTCGTACGTCGGCCGCGTGTACCCACTCTCGACGAGACCGGCTTCTTCGCCTTCTTCTCGCTAAACCACGGCGGGGCGGGGTACAAGGGTCGATACGCATCCTTAATGTCCCACTCCCGCGGATCGAACACTTCATAGCACCGTAAAAAATTTTTGCCACTTTGGCCCCTCGGTTTTCACGGTTTCAATTTTACCACTTTTGGCCCCCAAAAGTGTAAAATTTCCCCTAGACATTTCTAACACCCCATCCCCGAGGATAAAATCTCGGCTAGTTTTCACTAACGCTCGTCTCCGTACGTTAAATTCCCAGCTAGTTTTCACTAACGCCCGTCTCCCGGACGTTAAATTCCCAGCTAGTTTTCACTAACGCTCGTCTCCGCACGTTAAATTCCCAGCTAGTTTTCACTAACGCTCGTCTCCGCACGTTAAATTCCCAGCTAGTTTTCACTAACGCTCGTCTCTGCACGTTAAATTCCCGCTAGTTTTCACTAACGCCCGTCTCCGCACGTTAAATTCCCTATTAGTTTTCACTAACGCTCGTCTCCGCACGTTAAATTCCCGATTAGTTTTCACTAACGCTCGTCTCCGCACGTTAAATTCCCGCTAGTTTTCACTAATGCCCGTCTCCCGCACGTTAAATTCGATTCCCAGTTGACGTTTGACGTTCAAACGCTCAATCATGTCTCCGGACATTCCAGTTACAATCCCGTCTCCAGACATTAAATTCAATCCCAGTTGACGTTTGATGTTCAAACGCTCAATCATGTCTCTGGAAATTCCAGTTATGATTCCGTCTCCAGACGTTAAATTCGATTCCCAGTTGACGTTTGACGTTCAAACGCTCAATCATGTCTCCGGACATTCCAGTTACAATCCCGTCTCCAGACGTTAAAATTCGATTCTCAGTTGACGTTTGACGTTCAAACGCTCAATCATGTCTCCGGACATTCCAGTTATGATTCCGTCTCCCGACGTTAAATTTTCTAATGGTTTTCACCATCATTTCCCCGGCAGCTGCAATAAGTCCGAACCCCAAGGCACAAACGCCTTGCAACAATCCCTCTTCGGCCATCTTCGTAAGCCCGAATATCTTTTCACTTCAGCAAGTGAACATTCATCTCCCCGGCCACCAGTCGTAAGCCCGACCATTCCCCCTCAGCGGCCATCAAGGTAAGCCCGCACAACAATCCCTCTTCGGCCATCAAGGTAAGCCCGAATGCTCATCCCCAGCAGGATTCTAAAGAAGAAACGTCGATCCTTCCGAGTTGTTAATAACGCCAGTTTAACACAACCGTTCCCATCGTTGCCATCCTATCCCCAGCAGGATAAACCTGGCAGCCGCAATAAGCCCAGTACTCAAGGCACGAACGCCTTTGTCCCAGGATAAGCGTACCCTCGCAACTCCGGTTTGAGGCCCCACACGCCCTCATATGTTCAGCAACTCCGGTTTGAGGCGCCACACGCCTCGTCGCACAAGAATCTCGGTTTGAGGCGCCACACGCCCTCGTCAAGATCATCAATCTCGGTTTGAGGCGCCACACACCTCGTCAACATCATCAACTCGGCGAAGGCGCCACACGCCTCGAAGGTTACGTAAGTCCTGTGTTCGTACGCCTCCGAACAGCTTCGCCTGTGTCAAGGTCCCCACGCGCGGCCCTTGCACCTACGAACTACGATCGGCTTGATTCCCGCTCGGGATACGTAGGAATCCTTTCGCTAAGGGTCCACCACCACCGCCTGTGTCTTTCAAAGTAAGGCATCCCGATTTGGATCCTTATCTTTTTCAACGACCCCACCTCCTTCGGAGGAGACGTCGCTGAGGGGCTAACTGTAAGTACCCAAATCCGGATCGTCAAAATCCGTCAGAAAGTTAACCGAAATCTGTTAACTGGCCCGCTCCAGGTTAATCGGAACTCGTTAAACTCCCCGTTGCCATACCAACGAGACGTCCCAAGACTGCCCCGTGCATCCCGACGTCGAAGCGTACTTAACACATGTCATCTCATGTAAAAGTACGGCTTTCCCTGAAAAATGCACTTTCTGGCACTTTCCGGGGGCATTTCGGACATTTTTCGGGCTGTTATTTTAAAAAACGGACAAAACCGGGACCGGGGGACGAACTCCCACACATTTGGTGAGTCATGGGACACGTGGCAGCCATGCCACAGCCCACACATCACCTTTCAATCAGAAATCAAAGGGAAAAGACTAAAATACCCCTGGTATACAGTCAAAGTCCGGTCGGACTCCCTGTGCACATTTTCTGAAATTGCCAACAAGCCCTCCAAAATTCCAAAATACCAAAAAACCCTGAAAAAGCTTCGATCTAAGTCCAAATGGGACTCTTACTGCAATTTTCACCCTATAAATAGAAGTGGCTGTCAAAGCCAAAAGGAGGGAGGAATTAACTCAAAAACTAACCTCTCATACGGCCCAAACTGATTTCACCCCTCCCGAGCTCCCGTTCTGCCTCGATTCGCGTGAAACTTTCGTATTTCGATCAAATACTTCCCTCATCGCTACGAAACACCGTTTCAAATCTCTTTCTGTGTCCCGTACACACCTTTCGAGCCAAAGGGGTCGACCCTAGCCATAGGTATAACTCGCTCTCTCTGATCTCTCATTTCGTCTCGGTTTACGCGCCAGTCGCTATAACCGTTCCGAACACCGTTACTGAAATGTAGACGCCTCCGTCTAACGGGGTCCGATACGTTTTAGCCCCTCGATCCTCTTCTCTTTCCGTAAGATAAGTAATCACGGGTTAAAACGGCGTTCCCACCCCGTTCCGTTTACTTTTTCTGTCATTTACCATTCCGGATCGATCGATCCGTTGATTGTCATTTACTTTCTGTCATTTACAATTCCGAGCCCTTTTGGCTCGTTGATCGTCATTTACAATTCCGAGCCGTTTTGGCTCGTTGATCGTCATTTACTCTTCCGAGCCGTTTTGGTTCGTCGATCGTCATTTACAATTCCGGATCGTTTGATTCCATTGATACTGCTTTAAATACTGTCATTTACAAAGTCCGACCCGTTTGGATCGTGATAGTATTTACTTTTCAAAGTCCGAGTCGCAACCCGATTCGTTGATTGCATGTCATTTAATACGCATTTTTCCCGTAAAAATCGTTAACAATGTAATGCCCGATTCAAATCCGGAGTTCGTCCTTCGAACTCTCTTTCAAAACGCGCGAAATGACGTTTGGCCTCCGAACGCTCATCTTTCAAACTAAAAGCCGCTATTTGACATTCAAAATCATTTAATACGTTTTTTCCCGTAAAAATCGTTAACAATGACTCACCCGGTTCAAAACCAAAAGTTCGTCATTCGAACTCCTTTTCTAACTCAAATCGACGTTTGCCACGCAAACGCTCATTTCCGTCTCAAAACCGACGTTTGTCATTCAAACGATCGCTTTTTCAAAAGATCACCTAATCAACGTTTGACATTCAAATCAAGATTAAGCTTGTCATCCAAGCCCCCTTTTCAAAAAAAAAACACACACACACACACACGATTTCGAGAAAGGTAGAAAGACTCGTCATGCGAGGCGTTTCGGGTGATCTCGTAATACTCTTCCCGAAACGTAACGTGACCTCCGAACCTAACAATCTCTGGTACTAAAAAGCTTTTTACTCGTTTTTGCTACCAATAAAAATGATCCCCTGTTTTCAAAGCCTTTTCCTAAGTTTTTGCTACCAATAAAAATGACACCATTTTCACAAAAGCCGTTTCTCAACATTTGGGCTCAAAATACGAAAACCGCGTGGCGACTCCTCATTTTTTCCTTCCCATGAAGCGAGGTCTCAGACACCAACCCTCCGCGAAAGACAACCGCGTTTCGCGCCGCCCGCGCGAAATCCCGGGTAATTTCAGAAATCGCTATGATTCCATGCGTCCAATGCTATTCTTGCTTGTGGGTCACTTTCATCTTCGGGGACCGTTGGCGGTGATTCTCGCAAGAACCGTGCCAAACTGAGGGTGGTTAGGTAGAACAACATCTTCTGCTGCCATCTTTTGAAATCTGTACCGGTGAATTTCGCCGGTTTCTCTGCATGGGTATGGAGGGGAGCAGCAGGAGTTGGGTTAGGAGTATGGACGGGAGGTACAGAAGATCCCGAGCCAGGGGGAGGAGTAGGAGCGGAGGTGGAGTCGGATGCCATTCTTTAAACACACAAATATTGTCTTACGATTGTTGGAAAAATTGGGTGTATTTAAAAAATAGCTTTGAAAAAAGAAAACGGGACGAAAAAATTATTTCTCTAAAATAAAATAAGTCGAGGCAAGAGTTTGACTCTTTTTCCGTAAGACAATATTGCCCCGTATACGAGTGCTCACGGTCTACGGCAATTGTCCCCAAGATACAACGACTTTCGGAATTTCATTGCGACAACAACTCTGAAACTATCGGGCGAACTACTGAATACTCGGGATTTTCTTGGACTCTTAATGCAAGACTTCTGAATGCTAGGATGCTTTTAGAGAATAGAATGCTTGAATGATTTTTATGGGATTGAAATGAGGAGGAGGGGGCTATTTATAGTTATTGAAGAGATGGGGTGTCTATTGGGAATAGACACAAATTGCACCCGTTAAATCTGGACCGTTGGATTTAAGCAAATTGGATGGAGGAGATCTGCTGGGTCGACCCTAGTAGCCTTGACCCGCCTCTTCCAATAGACACGGGTCGCCCCATGTCTTTTCACCAACCATTGCAACTTCTCTTCAATTAACAACATTAAGTTGCTCACTTTAACAATTAATTTCTCATTCACCCGAAATTGATTTTTGAGAAAATAAATATACCATTTTAATCTACACTAAATGTAGATTAATTATTTGCAACTTATTTCTATTTTTACAAAATAGAAACTTCTAGAAACTTGGTCAAATATTGGTCAAACACCAATAATACTACCAATTTCTAACAGTTTGTACATTGCTTGTACCTTGCTATGGTAGATGCTCTGGCCATTTTTTGACATACTCAGCTCATCAATGTCAGGGTCAGGGTCATTAGAAGTTGCTATGAAAGTTGAATGCTGCACAGTAAAATTAAATACTTACTTCCAATCCCTCTCATCTTGGCAGGTATGCATGCTACCATAATGCCCCCTATGGATTCTTTTCATCTCTTCCCACCTTCCTCTTCTCCTCTGTTGACGGTGCAAAAAACTTTCTTGCTGCCAGCTCAAGTTTCTCGCGTTTCTCTAAAGATGCCCCCATTGTTGATCACTTGAAAAAAATCCCAAATTTTGCTGGTTTCGCGTATTTCAGCAGCTATAACTTCTTTGACAGTAGGATTCCCGGGGTCATTTAAAGGGGAAAGTTGAGGACCAAATGTTTACAAGAATCTGACTATGTCAACAAATTCTTCTACGGCCAATTATAAGAAGATAAAAAGAAAATAAATAACTTGAGGATCAAATGTGATAGCAGAAGGATCTTGATCAAACCAGCTGCAAGCACTATGTACTAGTTCATAGGGCATGCCTTAGAGCCTGGTCCTGGTACAAGCAAGAAGCTTTATTAAGATCATTAGGCCATACACTCCCTCCATCCCCCGGAAAGATAGTCTTTTTTTAGTTTTGATGTCAACACAAGTGAGCTTTGACCAAATATTAATGACAATCTAATTATCCTACTAGAATTCTAAAAAAAAAACATTTTTGATAAATCATCAAGGGGTGCATCAATAACCATTTTTCTAAAACTTCATCGGGACAATTAAATTGATATTTATGTTTACTCAAAGTTCACTTGCGTTGACCATCAAAAGTCGAGTCAAACCTCTGTCTTTGTACAGTTCATTGGACTTATCCAATGTATTAGTCCCTAAAACTGTGGTTCCTTTAGGCGAGTTTATATAATTAGTCCTCAAGAAAAGGTCGAAAACAAGGACTTTTAGCAGTGAATAATAGAGAAAAAAACACCAGACGAAGTAAGAGAAAATTATGAATTTACCTTGAAAGTGTGATAGCATCACACTTAGCCAAGTCAAAAGGTTGACTTAATTATGTTTTGTTACTTTCTTTTATAATTAAATTATGTAAATATTTTATTTATATTCACTAACCTATTAACCGAAAATTGTTATCAGTTTAGTATTATTTTGGTGATTTAAATAGGACTCTCACATGGATAAATGAAGACTTGAAGTGATAAAGAAGATTGAAGAGATTGAAGATTGATCAAGCTCTTTATCCAAGCTTATCCTTACCCGTTGCCTTGGCTATAAATACGAAGGCCAAGAGAGTTTACATTACACGGTTTTTACACTCCAAAAGGCTGAAGAGATTTCTGGCTGTGAGGAGTTTGTTTTAGTGAGAGTTCATTTTGATTATTTTGTCATTCTCTTAGTTTATATTTTGTAATCAACTCGAAAGTTATTTCTAATAAGAGAAGTTTATTGTCTACAGCATATTGTGTAGATAAGTGTTTAAACCTTTGTTTATTTCTTTTCTATTTTTATTATTCCGCTGCATTTCACTGTTGTGCTAGTGCTGGTGCGATAGCATCAGGACTCACATCAGTCTTCTGTGACTTCCTAGCCGCTCCATTTCTTTCAATTGGTATCAGAGCCACACTCGACTTCACTGAGTGAGATCCAAGGAAGAGTGGTCATTATGGAAGGACACTTGAGTCAATACCGTCCCCCGGTTTTAGATGGAACTAACTATCCCATCTGGAAAGCTAAGATGCGTCTCTTCATCAAAGCAATTGATGAACGAGCATGGCTTAGCATTATTATTCCATGGTCCCCTCCTAAGGTTGAAATGAAAAATAAAGAAGAAGAGGGTGAAACTTCCGAAAAGGTGTATAAAATTAAACCACGAGGAAGAATGGACCACTGATGAGGTCACTAGTGCTAACTACAATTCCAAGGCTCTTGGTGCTATTTCAAGTCATGTGGATGAACACATGTTTAGACTTGTTTTAAATCAAAATATAGCAAATAAAGCCTGGGATATATTGCAAGCTCACTGTGAGGGTGATGATAGTGTCAAAGCCACTAGGTTGAGAATTCTCATGACCAAGTTTGAAAACTTGAGGATGAATGAGTCTGAGGATATAAAAAGCTATTCTGCTAGAATAAGAGAAATTTCAAATGAATGTCTCTCACTAGGTGAGCCTATTTCAAATGCAAGACTAGTATGCAAAATGTTAAGAATCACACGATAAATTCAACATTAAAATAGTTGCTATTCAAGAAGCAAATGACACCGCAACCATGGCTCTAGATACTCTTGTGGGTAAGCTAACCATGTTTGAATTGAACATTTCTATTCAAAGAACAACATAAAGCCGAAAGTGTTGCTCTTGCTTCTGCTCTTTCTAAAGCATCCTCAATTCCAAAAGAAATTGAGGAAATCTCAAATGAAATTGATATTTCAAATTTGGAAACTGAAGATGTTGCTCTTTTGACTAAAAAATTTACTTCTTTTCTCAAAAACAAAAGGGACACCAAATTTTCTTCCAGAAAACCAACTACTTTTGATAAACCAAAAGAGGATAATGAGAGTACTTTCAAGAAACCAATTAGTTTTTCTAAAAATAGATCTGAATCTGTTCAGTGTAGAGCATGTAAAGGGTTTGGACATTATGCAAATGAATGTGCCAATACTCTGAAGAAAAAGGGGATGAGCCTAAGTGCGACCCTTAGTGATAGTGAGGACGAAGATGAGTCGCTAAACTTAGCAATCATGGAAATCTCGCCTCCAAATCATGAACATCAATCTGATGTAACTTCAGATGTTATCACATCTAATATCACATCTTACGAATCATATAAAGCTGTTATACCTCCTCGTTGAATAAGAAGTCTGAAAATGAAGAAGAAGATGATGGAAACTATAATGAGCTACCGGATGCCTATCTTTGAGCTATATGCCGATTGGGAAAAGCGTGTTGAAAAGATCGTTGTCTTTGAAAAGGTAATCGAAAAACTCTCTACCGAATTATCTAAAGTTAAAGATGAACCTGAAGAATGCATCTACCGAAAATGATAATCAAAAGGAGTCTATTGCCAAACTTGAGGTCATGCTCACTAAACGTGATATTGAACTTGAAAAACCAAAACAGAACCCACAGAGGCCAAGAAAACTTTTGAAAAGCGAGAATCTTGGAAAGGCAACTCTTGATGAGATTCTTAAAGTGAGCAAGTTTTCAAAAACAGGTCTTGGTTTTGAATCAAATTTTTTGAGAGAGGGAGAAAGTAGTTCCTCAAAACCTAAAACTTTTTACAACCAAAAATCATCAACCAAAAAGAAAAGATTTGTGTGCCATTACTGCTTCTTACCAGGTCACATAAGACCTTTCTGTTACAAGAGGATTCGTGATCTGGGGAAAGATGTTCCTCAGATGAGTGAACGAATGCATTCACATCACAACTCACTTCGCCAAAAACCTGGTCAGTTCGTATGGGTTGAAAAGAAAAACATGGAATGCAAAGTAGTGTTTACCTCTCTCAAGAGCAGCATTGCTAGCTCATGGTACTTCGATAGTGGGTGCTCAAGGCACATGACAGGTAATGCTGAATTTCTCACTGATTACGTCACTATCAAAGGTGGGAATGTAAATTATGGGGGAGGAGCACAAGGTAAGATTGTTGGAAAAGGTACTTTATGTGTAAATGACATGCCTAAACTGAAAAATGTCTATCATGTAGAAGGATTGAAAGCTAATTTGATTAGTATAAGTCAACTATGTGATGACAATTTACATGTCAATTTTGACAAACATGAATGTAAAGTGTTTGATAACACTAATAAATGTTTGTTCACCGGATTAAGGTCTCAAGATAATTGTTACAAATTTGGTGACAACTTATCCTGCCTTAGCTCCAAAACAAATGAACTTGAACTGTGGCATCAAAAATTAGGACATGCTAGCTATAGGAAAATAGAAGAATTAGTTAGGTTTGATCTTTGTTAAACACTTGCCCAAGCTCGACTTTAAACAATCTAGTGTGTGTGGTCCTTGTCGAAGGGAAGCAAACCAAATCCTCTCATCCAAAAGTGGACCAAAGTTCCACGTTTGAAATTTTAGAATTAATACATACTGATCTTATGGGACCAATTGAGGTTGAAAGCTTAGGTAAAAAGAAATATTCATTTGTTTGTGTAGATGATTTCTCTAGGTATACTTGGGTGCTCTATTTAAAAGAAAAATCTGAAGCACTCGAAGTATTTAAAGTGTGGTATAAAAAGGTGAAAAACTTGTATGGTAAGAAAGTTATCAAAATTAAGTCTGATCATGGAACTGAATATGAGAACACCTTGTTCTCAAAGTTTTGTGACTCCAAAGGAATCACCCATGATTTTTTAGCCCCTAAAACTCCTCAACAAAATGGAGTTGCAGAAAGAAAAAATCGTACTTTACAAGAGATGGCCCGTGTCATGCTTAGTTTTAAGAACATCTCTAAACGATTTTGGGCTGAAGCACTTAACACTGCATGTCATATAGGAAACAGAGTTTATCTTAGAGTTGGATCAACCATGACTCCTTATGAAATACTCCTCGGTAAAAAACCTACTCTCAAGTACTTTCATGTCTTTGGATGCATATGCTATGTTCTAAATGATAGAGACTATCTATCTAAATTTGACTCCAAAAGTGACAAAGCTGTTTTCCTTGGTTATTCCACAAATAGTCGTGCTTATAGGGTTTACAATCTTAGAACCAAAACTGTTATGGAATCAATTAATGTCACATTTGATGATACTGCTGATTTAAACTTAAAATCTCTTGAAGATGACGTCTCAGATTATATAGAGACAATGCAGGAAACTCGGAATCAACCGAACGAGACGCAAAGAAATGGATCGGCAGAGATGCGGTGTGTACCGATGCAAGCACATCATCACCTACATCGGGGCAAACAAACTCGGGTTCGTAATCTAAGACTCGACCGTGAAGACGGCAATTTGGATAGGACCAAAGACATACCCAGCAGAGTGCAAAAGAATCACCCAATATCTCAAGTAGTGGGTGATGTAAATGATAAAATTAGCACAAGGGAAAAGCCTAGGGTCAACTACCGTGAGTTGGCTGGGCTAAGTTGTGTTGAATCTCAAGTTAACAAGGTTATTTCATGTTGTTTTGTTTCTACTATTGAACCTAAGAATGTTGTAGAAGCCATGAAAGATGATAATTGGATTATTGCCATGCAAGAAGAACTAAATCAATTTGAGAAAAATGAAGTATGGACTTTAGTTCCTAGGCCTATAGGGGTAAATGTAATAGGAACTAAGTGGATCTATAAGAACAAAACTGATGAGTATGGTCAAATTACCAGAAATAAAGCTAGGCTTGTAGCCCAAGGTTACACCCAAGTAGAAGGAATAGATTTTGAAGAAACATTTGCTCCTGTTGCTAGGATAGAATCAATTAGACTTTTACTTGCCATTGCTTGTTACTTGGACATCACTTTACATCAAATGGATGTTAAGAGTGCCTTCTTGAATGGTGTCCTAAATGAAGAAGCCTATGTTGAACAACCTAAGGGCTTCACTGATCCCCACTTCCCTGATCATGTTTACAAACTTAAAAAGGCCCTATATGGATTAAAACAAGCCCCTAGAGCTTGGTATGGAAGGCTAACTGAACACCTCATACAAATGGGATTTAAGAGAGGTGAGGTAGATAAAATCTTATTTATTTTAAAAGAAAATGTAGGAATATTAGTGGCCCAAATTTATGTTGATGACATTGTATTTGGATCATCTTCCAAAGACATGTTAGACTACTTTGTCACAAGTATGACCACCACCTTTGAAATGAGTATGGTTGGTGAATTAACCTATTTTCTAGGACTGCAAATAAAACAAAATAAGGAAGGAATTTTTATCTCTCAAAGTAAATATGCCAAAAATTTGGTTAAAAAATTCTCTCTTGACAATGCCTCTCACTTTAAAACTCCTATGGGATCTTCCCAAAAGTTGTGCAAAGATGAAAATGGTGAGGATGTTGATCCCACCTTATATAGAAGCATGATTGGAAGCTTGTTGTACCTTTCAGCAAGTCGTCCAGACATCATGTTTAGTGTTTGCTTGTGTGCAAGATATCAAGCTTGCCCCAAATTATCCCACCTCAAAGCTGTAAAAAGAATTATTAGATATGTAGGTGGAACTATCAATTTAGGGCTAAGCTATACTCGAGAAACCAATACAAATTTGGTAGGATTCAGTGACTCTGATTGGGCAGGCAACACTGATGATAGGAAAAGCACAACTGGAGGTTGCTTTTATCTTGGGAACAACCTAGTATCTTGGTATAGTAGAAAACAGAACTGTGTATCCCTTTCTACTGCTGAGTCAGAATATGTGGCTGTAGGGAGTTGTTGTTCTCAACTCCTTTGGATGAATCAGATGATTAAAGATTATGGTCTTAAAAGTGATATCCTAACCGTTTTTGTGATAATTTAAGTGCCATAGAAATATCAAAAAATCATGTTCAACACTCACGTACTAAACACATTGACATTAGACAGCATTTTATTCGTGATCTTGTTGAGCAAAAGATTATTAGCATGGAATCAATTAGCACTGAAAAACAGGTTGGCCGACATTTTCACCAAAGCCCTTGATTTTCAGAGATTTTCCACTCTAAGGAAATCTCTGAGTTTGTGTGCAATATAATGATGTGATCCCCAGTGTGATCACATCATAACTAACACCTGTATTCTACAATTCTAACAAAAAAAATGCATTGCATGATTTATCTCAGTGTGGTCACTTGTATTGCATCTTTGATTTATTTCCTCTCTGAATTGTGAATCCTTCTTAAATAGTAGTCAACAACTGTTGACTCTAAATTTATCTTACTAGATGTCTCTTGGTGGGTGCAAAAACAAAAAAAAAAATTGGGAAACAGCTACTCCACTCATGGTATGAAGTCATTTCAATGTGATCAAAATGTCTTCAAGAGAAAGTTTGAGTCAAATTGATAAGATCATTCGAAAGAGGGCTATCCATGAGAATAATGAAGAGTGAAAGCTACCCATAACATATTTTTCCACAAGAAAAAAATTTATATGTGGAAGCATTCTAGAGGCCAAGCAAGACAAGATTCTGATTCATTGACTTTCTTAGAGGAAATGCGTCCCCTGATATAATTACATACTATGCCACACATCTACTGAGATTTATCCTTCACATGTGTATAATTTATGAATCATTAAATTTTAGATTGTTTTTCTAGTCAACCTGGTCCTTGGTGAAAATTTCAATCAAATGCTTTTCTACTTCGAATTAATTTTTGTTAAAATATTTTATGCTCAACAAAATTTCTTATAAATTTTTAAATGTCCATATGTTTAGGGGGAGTATAAGTCTGTGGATTTTTTTTTCGGCTATGGTAAGTACATTATCTAAAACTAAAAAGTTTTTATTAATCTTTATCATAAAACTGAAAAGTGTCTATTTATCTTTATCATCTTAATCTCCAAAGTTGTTAAGAACTCATTTACTCCAAGTAGTCCAACCGGCCAAAGGGAATTAGAATTAGCTTAGTTCAAATCAAATTAAATCTATCTACAGTGACCTAAGCTTAGTAGGGGTTAATAAGTGCTATCACATCTAATAAATACCCATCACCTCTTTGCCATAAAACCCTCACCGGTCACTGTGTTAAACCTTCCAAACCCTTCTAAATTCCAAAAACCCTCTCTGTTTTTCCTCTGTTCGTTGCCAAGCAAATGGCGTCTCCGGCCAAGTCACCCTCTCCGATTACCGCTAGCTCACTACCTCCCTCTCCGGTGGTCCCAACTGAAGCCGCCGTGGAACTGTTCGTCGACACCGAAGCTTCCCCTGTCTCAATGTCGCTCCCAGGTGCACAAGACAATGCTATTGATGCTGATAATCCCGGGGATTTAAAAGTTGTTGGTGCAGTGGCGGGGTTAGCTAGAGGCCCTAACTGGTCCTTGAGACAAAAGGGTTTTTCTCCCAACATGGAGGACTATACTCCTAAGGTACGCCCTAACATGGCCGAACCTGACTTCATTGAAGGGGAGGATGAAGATTTTGATCCCTCGGTTGATCTGAAAAGAAAAAGGGGAAAATCTGCAGCTAGTGGCTCTGGGAGCTCTTCAGGTAAACCCGTGTCTCAGAAGAGAAAATACGTGAGTGGTTTGTCTGTGTATTCAAGTGAGTCTGAAGAAGAAGATGTTGAGGCTTACAAAGTTTTGTCTAGAAGGTCTCAATCTGTAGAGCTTGAGGAGTTGAAAGAAGCTGAGGATATAATTGAATCTGTTGATCAGGACTTTGGAGATGACTTCCCTCACGTCATTGTGACACCTGGGGATTTACATGCTAGAAGGATCGCATTATCTCAACAGTCCCCTGCTCGTGCTACCTCTGATGTTAATGCATCTCCAACCCCATCTCCTCCTGCTAACACTCCAGTGGTTCCTTCTCAGTCTTCACCAGGAAATTGGTATTCTGGAATCCATTCTGAGGGTGATGAGGTTGAAAATTATGATGAAACTGAGCATATCCCCCTTCAAGCCCTCTTGGACCTGAAGAAAGGCAAGGGCAAGGTGAGACAAGCAAAGGCCAAAGCTGCTGGTTCTATCTCTGCCCAAGCTTCAGACATTGGTTCAGACGATGATGAAGCTGAAGATGAGACGTACAAACTTGGGAGAGATGATCTTGAAACAGAGAAGAAGGATGCTGTTGAAGATGTAATAACATCTGCACCCTCACCTAGAAGGAGCTTGAGATTATCTGGTCCCTCCAAAGCTGATCTGCCTAAGCCTAGGCATTCCCCAAGAGCTAAACCATCCTCAAGAAAGGTAAGCCCCCACTCTCCTGAGAAATTTATGACTAAGTCAGTTAAGGAAAGATTTGGCTTCTTTAGAAAGAAAGGTTTTTGGTTGAAAGGATCATTGACAAAACTTTTGAGGAAGTTGGTATGAAAAGGTTTCTAGAAGAAAAAAGGCTCCTACACTCTGTCTCATATCCCACTTTTTATTACCCTTCACTTGTTAGTGAATTCTATGCTAGTCTTGTCCAAGCAATTCAAGATCCTAGGTCTGATAGTTTTGAAAAAGTGAAAGTTCGTGATCAAATTGTTTCTTTTTCTCCTGCAATGATCAACATTTTCCTTCATACTCCATCCCCTCACATCCTTCCACCCATGGCACCTAAAAATGATATTGCCAACTCTATAACCAATGGTCTTGACCCCACATGGCACACACAATTCAAGTGTACCATGCTTACCTCCTTATGTGGTTTCCTATTCAAAGTATCAACCTTCAATTGGAAACCCACTTCCAACAAAAACATTGTTACTGTCCCTCATGCTGACCTAATCTATAGGATTTTTAATGGTCTTGAGTTCAACTTGGGTGAAGTTATTTTTGGGAGTATAGTTCAGTTTGCTGAGAAAGAGCTTCCCTCTGACCTTCCATTTCCTTGCTTAATTACTGGCTTGTGCTTGAAACAAGGGGTAGAAATTCTCATGTCTGATAGGTCTGTGGATAAGATTGAACCTTTTAACATCCAACCTGTGTTAGAATGTCCCACAAGGACTGTAGATCTACCTGTAGCATTCCCAGATGATCCAGTAATTGATGCTCAAGATGAGGATGAAGATGACCCAGTTGATGCTACTGAAGATGTACGTGCATCTCCTTCACCACCTGTGGATCAAGCAAAGGTACTTTCAGATGAAATCAAGTTTTTGGAGAGGTGGATGCTCAATACGAGGGTGCAGTTCAAGGAAGTTTCAGCTAGGAGAAACAAATTGTTGGCTGCTAGGGATGCGCTTTCTGATCAAAAAGGGGGAGCTAGCTCAAGTCGTGTCTATGAAGAAGTCAGCCATGATTTCAGGTGGGAGCTACTGGCGAAAACACAAGCTGAAATGGAGAAAATTCCTAATCTGAACTGGAGCAGGACTTTTTTCTGAATGGGATTATGATGTGGTTGAAAACAATTTTAATTTCGTGTTTTTAAATTAGGAACAATGGTGATTTGTTTTTTGCTTAGTTGGTTTGGTTTGTTTGGATTTGTTTTGGACATGGTGCTTTATGGTTTTTATTAGCTAGTATTTAGGGGGAGCGTTCGAGCTCTTCATCTCATATCGTGTTTTGGATAATCTTTAGCTTATTTAATTGTGTTAATATATATTATGCTTGAGATTTGTTTTTGAACAGAAAGCAACAAAACAGGGGGAGATTGAAAGTGTGATAGCATCACACTTAGCCAAGTCAAAAGGTTGACTTAATTATGTTTTGTTACTTTCTTTTATAATTAAATTATGTAAATATTTTATTTATATTCACTAACCTATTAACCGAAAATTGTTATCAGTTTAGTATTATTTTGGTGATTTAAATAGGACTCTCACATGAATAAATGAAGACTTGAAGTGATAAAGAAGATTGAAGAGATTGAAAATTGATCAAGCTCTTTATCCAAGCTTATCCTTACCCGTTGCCTTGGCTATAAATACGAAGGCCAAGAGAGTTTACATTACACGGTTTTTACACTCCAAAAGGCTGAAGAGATTTCTGGCTGTGAGGAGTTTGTTTTAGTGAGAGTTCATTTTGATTATTTTGTCATTCTCTTAGTTTACATTTTGTAATCAACTCGAAAGTTATTTCTAATAAGAGAAGTTTATTGTCTACAGCATATTGCTGTAGATAAGTGTTTAAACCTTTTGTTTATTTTTTTCTATTTTTATTATTCCGTCGCATTTCACCGTCTTAGCAATGGCGCAATGATAAAGACGTGAAATTCAGCATCAATCTTCTGTGACTTCCTAGCCGCTCCATTTCTTTCATACCTATTGATGATAACATAGCAATGTACAACTCATAAACTTAACTTAAATCAAAGTGAAGTATATGAATACACATAAACAACGAACTATCGCTTTACAAAGAATAAAACCTATCAATCGACAGTTGTCGACATCTCTTAGCAGTGGGCAGGAGACTCGTGCACTGAGCCCATCAGTTTTCTTCATCCTACAAAGAATTTACCTACATAAACTATACACGCATACACGAAAAAGAAAATTACGCGTAGAGATGAATTGGATAAGGAATCAGGGAACAAGACCAACGTAAGGGATATAATCCATGGTTCGAGTGTTTGAGGATGGCGGTGCGCACTGCTGAATAACTAAGGAAACTGCTTCAAGAAAGACTCTGACAAACTCTATGGCAAACTCGAAAAAATGCATGCACATTTCTACTTTCCTGATCATTACTATCACTTAAAAACACATTTATATGTTTTCTCGCCAAAAAATAAAAATAAAAATAGATCTGTTCTCCGCGTTTTTCTCCCTTCTCTCGACTCTACCTCTTAATGGTCCAGACCAGTTCAAGAAGTATTTATATGGAGTATCTAGTATGAAAGACTGAATGAATGTAGACATGGAAAACTTAATCTGGCTTTTGAAAACCCTCAAGTGACATATATACTTCTCTCTCTTAGATCAAACTACCGAATAATATCTCAATTGTGTTGTTGCGTCCGGGGGCCAGTACCATCGGACTGCAAGACAATTTAATTATTGTCAGTTTAATCAATTTTGAAGGGTTTAATCGTTTTTTTGGCCCCTCTCCCATCAACAAGAGCCGTTCGTTTGAAGAAATCTGGATTTGAATCGCACATTCAATCTTATTGCACTGTAGTAGTCTGCAAGTCTGTCACACGCACATTGTTGAGGTTGGAAAAATCAAAATGTATAACATTGACAGGGAAAGCCTTATCCATAACGCATGTTAGTAAGGATTTGGATCGCTAGACACAACTTTAATGTTAGTTGGTGTTATTTCGCTTATTTGTCACTAAGGCTCCGTTTGTTTCATGTAAAACATTTTCCGGAAAATGTTTTCCTTGTTTTCGGGTGTTTGTTTCAAGTAAAATGTTTTCCGAAAAATGTTTTACCTACTTTCGAGTGTTTGGTAACCACTTGTAAAAGAAAGTCAAATGTAAAACATTTTACAAGAATGTAAAAAAAGGAGGTTTTCTTTGTAAAATGATTTACCAATTTCAAATTCGTAAATCATTTTACAACTCTTGTTCTTGTCCTTAATGTACAACTCATATTACGCTCGGTACAACATAATAATAATAATAATTAAAAAAAAAAATTAACTGCCCCCACCCACCCCACCCCCCCCCAAAAAAAAAATTTTTTTTTTGGAAAGCGCCCCACCCACCCCCTGCCTACCCCACCCCCACCCCCAAAACAAAAAAAAAAAAATTTTTTTTTTTTTTTGGAAACCGCCCCACCCACCCCCCCCACCCTCCCCCCCCCAAATTTTTTTTTTTTTTGGAAACCGCCCACCCCCCTACCCACCCCCACTTCCCACCCAAAAAAAAAAATTATTTTTTTTTGGAAACCGCCCCACCCACCCCGCCTACCCCACCCCCCACCCTCCCCCAAATTTTTTATATTTTTTTATTTTTTGGAAACCGCCCCACCCACCCCCCCGCCTATCCCACCCCCTACCCCCACTTCCCCAAAAAAAAAAAAATTATTTTTTGGAAACCGCCCACCCACCCCGCCTACCCCACCCCCACCCCCACCCTCCCCCCGAAAAAAATTTTTTTTTTTTTTTTTTTTTTGGAAACCGCCCCACCCACCCCCGCCTACCCCACCCCCTACCCCACCCCCTACCCCCAAAAAAAAAAAAATTTTTATTTTTTGGAAACCGCCCCACCCACCCTCGCTCTACCCCACCCCCCACCCACCCACCCACCCCCCAAATTTTTTTTTTTATTTTTTTTATTTTTTTGGAAACCGCCCCCCACCCACCCCCCGCCTACCCCACCCCCTACCCACTCCCCACCCCAAAAAAAAAAATTTTTTTTTTGGAAATCGCCCACCCACCCCCGCCTACCCCACCCCTACCCACCCCCCCCAAAAAAAAAAAAAAATTTTTTTTGGAAACCGCCCACTCCACCCCAAAAAAATTTTTTTTTTTTTTTGGAAACCACCCACCCACCCCCGCCTACCCTACCCCCCCCCAAAAAAAAATTTTTTTATTTTTTTGGAAACCGCCCCACCCACCCCCGCCTACCCCACCCCACCCACCCCCCAAAATTTATTTTTTATTTTTTTTATTTTTTGGAAACCGCCCCCACCCACCCCCGCCTACCCCACTTTCACCCCAAAAAAAAAAAAATTTTTTTTTTGAAACCGCCCACCCACCCCCGCCTACCCCACCCCTACCCACCCCACCCCACCCCCAAAAAAAAATTTTTGGAAACCGCCCCACCCACCCCCCGCCTACCCCACCCTCCACCCACCCCCCAAAAAAAAAAATTTTGGAAACCGCCCACCCACCCCCGCCTACCCCACTCCCCCCCAAAAAAAAAAAAAAATTTTTTTGGAAACCGCCCACCCACCCCCCGCCTACCCCACCCTCCACCCACCCCCCAAAAAAAAAAAAATTTTTTTTTTTGGAAACCGCCCACCCACCCCCAATTTTTTTATTTTACACTCCCCTACCCACCACCCCCCCAAAAAAAAAATAATTTTTTTTTATTTTTTATTAAAAAAATAAAAAAAAAATTTTGGGGGGGTGTGCAGGTGGGTGGGGCGGTTTCCAAAGTTGATTTAAATTAATAAAAAAAGTGACATTTTCGGAAAATATTTTCGTCAAATTTGCCAAACAACCGAAAACAAGCACTATGATATTTTACAAGAAAACATTTTACATGGAAATCTTTTGACATGAAAACATTTTACAAGGAAACCTTTTTACATGAAATCATTTTACATGAAAACATTTTCCGGAAAATGTTTTACGCGAAACAAACGGAGCCTAAGATCATACCGAGTGAGTCATATATAATGAGTGTACGATCGCATTTATTGTCAAAATTTTTATTAATATAATGTCGTTTTAAGGAAAAAAATGTCTAAGAATTTGCAATTAGCTTTGAAATTATTTGATGACTTATATAATCTCAATCACAAATTTTACCAACTAAAACGAACATTAATTGCTATCGAAGCTCCTCAATGCCGGTCCTGTGATAAATGGGGCCCTAGGCTAATTAGTCGGTTGGGACCCCCATTTTTTTAACCCCAATGGTAAATGGGCGATGAGGTTCTAAAATCTCTATTATCTGCGGCCTGCCCCTTATTTTTGCCACGTTGTTCTTTTTGTCCTAGGCCTTTCTTTATGTTTTTTCTTAAATTTTAGCATTTTTTTTAATTCAAGGTCTCTCTTTTCATCATTCTCTAGCTTTTAGATTTTGTTAATAAAATGATTGAGATTCTTAACTAGTGAATATTGATAATTAGGTTGGATTAACATTTTATATTTGAGATAATTTTGAGTAATTTAATTTAAAGAAATATTGAAATAAAATTATAATGATTATCACAAAGTATTCAAATAACTATTAGGATAATATTAAGATGACAATTGCAAATATAGAAAATTGTAAATAATTTAATATTCTAAAAGATTACTAAAATTTTTGAACAATATAGCTATCAGGAATCAAACTTGGCTAATTCACCTTTTGGTTGCTTACTAAACCACTTGACCACTTTAGTACATATGTAAATTTTTGGGGCCTTAATATAAGTAGTAATTTTGGTGGCCCTAGGCAATGGTCTCACTTGCCTTGCACTAGGGCCGGGCCTGAAGCTCCTGGTCATGAGTCGAGATCACCTATACCACTTTTACATATCACATTATGTACCGCAGATAATCTAATGGTTATGAATAATTAGAACTAACATTATCATGAAATCATCATTTATGTATAACTGGTGAATCACTACTTATAGTAATACATAATTTAGTATATAAAAATTGTATAGGTGATCCCGAGTGATCTAGTAAGGATAAGCTCAATAAAGATGAGAACTAGAAGGACGTGTTTTCCTAACAAACGCTAATCCACCAATTGAACGGAGTACTTTCTATTTGTAACATAATATGCTTAAATAATTAATGTTTTACCACTTTTTTTTTGTCTTATTTTAATTTTAATTTTATTTTTTGGATAGGGCTAGGCTAGTGTAAAGTAATCTCAAATGTTTGGACCACTTTTTGAAACATGAACATAATATAATTTGAAATTATGTGCAAGTTGTGTTAGCATTTGTATTTATAGTTTTGGATGGAGGAGGAGGAGGAGGAGAATAGACTTCACATCTTTGATAAAATAATTTTCTCAGTCTATATATTCCAATCAAAATAAATGTTGCATTTTAATTTTTTGGGTTAATTAAGTTATACTTTGATCATTATTTAATGATCAAAGTATAACTTAAGTCTCTCCGTCGTAGAGGTTTTGAGTTCAATACCCCTGCTATCTAGAATTGATATTAGGTGGTTAGAAATTTCAAAATAAAATAAAATGATAAATAGTTTATCTTCATAAAAATTTAAAAAAATAGTTATTAATAATATTTCTATTGGTGTATCATCTTATTCATTTTTAAAATAGTATAAAGATAATAAAATATACTACAAAGTGTAAAATTTCACTATAAATTGCAAAACATTATGTATGAAATAAAGTGTAAATTATTTAGTAATGCAAGTAAATATAAAAAAAAATCAAACATGTAGAATTGTTTTACATTACGAACAGTACAATATATTTTATAAAGACAAAAACTCATGTGAGAACATGAATACCCGTCTCATTCATGAGACGGGTCGGATCCATGACCCGTGCCAAGGTGTATCAGCGCCCGCCCAAGTCATTTCATGCCTTGGTCCAGTCCAGCCAACAGCCTTGGCCCCAAATTGCTCCATCCTTGGCCACAATTGGCCCCAAGCAGCCCAAAAAAAAAAAAAAAATTAAAAAAAAATTTGCTCACGTGGCAGTCTCTCATAGGCCCAAAAAAAAAAAAAAATTTAATTGTTTTTTTTTTTTT
Source organism: Adenophora triphylla var. japonica (assembly GCA_022495995.1). Lineage (NCBI taxonomy): Eukaryota > Viridiplantae > Streptophyta > Magnoliopsida > Asterales > Campanulaceae > Adenophora > Adenophora triphylla. The sequence goes on from JAFEMH010005666.1 coordinate 94,323, forward strand.
TTCGGTTTGTGAAAAGTAATAGTTACTATAACATAATGTAATAATTGTATGCATATAAAGTAATAGTTTGTATACATTAAAGTAATACATATATACAGAAAAGTAATATAGTATTTTTTTCCTATGTTTTCTTCGTTTGGCAAAAGTAATAACTTATGTATATGAATGTAATAGTTTATACAAGTAAATGTAACACTTTGATAGATGAAATTGTAACATATTTCTATAGATAATGTAATACTTTTACATGTATCATGATAAATTTGAACTCATTGTAACTTATTGTTTGAAAACATATATATATCTATACATATGTGTTACAATTATGTACAAATACTATTACATATAAATAACACGTTTGTTACATTTCAGTTATAATAAGTATTACTTTTGTCAAACGAAGAAAACATAGAAAAAAACACTATTACTTTTCTGTATATATGTATTACTTTAATGTATACAAACTATTACTTTATATGCATACAATCATTACATTATGTTATAGTAACTATTACTTTTCACAAACCGAAAAAAAAAAATTTAAAAAAAACACTATTACTGATTATTTTGCTGATCCCAACGGTCAATATGAGCGCCTGAGTGATGCGAACATACCCCAGAAATTTGACGACGATCCAACGGTTAATGAAGCGGGAATTTGATTTTTAATATAGCGAATTTTTGGAGATTTACGCCAGTTTTCGCCGCCGACCATTTCTCCCTCTCCGGCAATTATTTGGAAGATCCCAACGGTCATCATGTGCGCCTAGGGGATGCGACCAAAGCCCAGAAGTTTCACGACGATCCAACGGTTAACGAAGTCGAAATTCGATTTTTACATACGCGATTTGGTTTTGATTTTGCCCAGAACCTAAGCCCATTTGATGAATAATGCCCCATGGGTCATGGGTCGACCCGTCTCATGCATGAGACGGATCCCCTTGTTCTCATGGGAGACCAACTCTTTTATAAAAATATAGTGAAATTTTTACATTAACTAAACATTTTTTATATTTTGTAGTATATTGTTTACGGTAAAAAAAAAATCAAACATGTAGAATTGTTTTACATTACGAACCGAATTTTTTTACATAAAAATATAGTAATTTTCCAAATTTAGGTCTTAAAATATTTGTTGGAATACAATTAATTACTTAATTATTTATAAACTGATTATAACTATCATGAAATAACGGTAAACAAGTAATAGATAGAAAAATAGCATTAAAATTGTAGTTTAAAATTGTAAAAAATAATATGTACACCAGGTTAGACAAAATTTTGGAAAAATAAAAAATATCCTAATTTGGATCTCAAAATATACATGAACTATAACAAATGAGTTAATTTCTTAAAATCAATCATAAATAACATGAAATAATTGCAGAATTTTTAAAAATTCCAATTAAAGAGTTGGTCTTTCGAAAAACGCATTTTTTTCTAAGCTTAGAAAAAACGTGTTTTACACTGGCACTTTGTTACACTAACACTGACACTTTTGTACAATGACAATTAATATACATGTATTGGCACTTTTTTACACTGGCACTTTGTTACACTTATACTGACACTTTTTACATTGACACTTACTATACATGCACGGTGTAATAATCCTAATTTTTAATTCATTTATTTAGTAGTTATTATTTTCTAAATTGATTATTTAGGTTATTTGATTAAATATTGGACTATTTCTTTTCCTAGATGGATTAGGTAAGTGGGCTTAGGTTACCTAAATTGGGTTTCCTTGATGGACTTGGACTTGAATTGGTTGGGCTTAGGATTAGAAAACCTAAGTATAATTATATTTCATTAATCCTAGAGTCTCTTGGTATTTTATAATGGATAAAAGTCTCTTGGTATTTTATAACGGATGAAAGTCACTTGGTATTTTATAACGGATGAAAGTCTCTTGGTATTTTATAACGGATAAAAGTCTCTTGGTATTTTTTAACGGACGAAATCTCTTCACTATTTAAACGGCAAAAGAGAATTAGGGAGAGAGGAAGAGAGCCGCATAGCCGCATAGAGAGAAACAACAGAGAAAGAGAGCCGAGTAGAGAGAGAGAGATCGATGCAGAGACCGAGAAGAGAGAGAGGGAGGCCGACTAGAGGAAGAAGGAGGAAGAACTCCATTGTTGTGTTCGAGGTCCAAACTAAGGTAAGGTCATCTCTTCTTGTTTTGATTCATAAGATTGAAAACCCTAGAAATCCTAGGGGTATTTTGGTAATCGAAAGGGTTAAGGGTTAACCTTTAGAGGAGTTAAAAGAGAACCTTTTGTATGATTGTAGATTCGTCCGAGGATTCGTTGCAAGGATAGTCCAAGAAATCGAGGTAAGGGATTATGCATCATTTACGTATTTGATTATCGCTCCGTTTTGTTATTTAGGCTTCCGCATATTTATTGGCGATGTCCGTTCTTTGATACGTAAAACTGACCTCGCGTCGGTATTTGTTTTGACTCCCTCGATTACCGTTCTTTCTTAATCAATTGCTATTCGTTTGTCAATTCGTATCTTCGTTTTGTAAACTCGAAAACTTTATTGTGATTGTTAAAATCTGTATTTTGTATAAAAAAATGAGTTTTGATATGATATGATTTTGTGTTTCATCAATGATCACTAAGTTAGACAACCTGCCTCGGCGGGGTATATTTGATATTTGGCCTTCGGGCAAACTTAGTACACCGCTTCAAATTAGTGGTGGGGTGTTTCGGATACACTGTTTAGGACTCTGCGGAGTCAATTTTGTTCCCTTTATGGGATTTTGGTTTGATAAGGTCAGTGGACCACTTATGTGATCATGATGTTTGTGAATGATTTGGTTATCTACAACTGGTATGGGACGGTTGTAGATAACTAGATCATTCGAGTCAACTTTGTTCAGCTTATCAGTCCTTTGAAATTTCTAAAAATCTGTGAGTGGTTTAATTAGTTAAGGCTGGTATGGGACAGTCTTAAATAAGTAAACCATTCGGGTCAGATTGATTCGATTGTCATCATTTGAAACTCCAAAATATTTGTCAACTCAGTTTGTGAAATCATTGAGATTTTGAAAGAAATTTGGTTTGAGATATGGTAAATAACTATTTCGAATTTGTGTTCTGTTATGTCTTTGATTGTTATTTGAAATTTGTATCGTTTGATATTCCTTCAGGTCAACTCCTCCTTAGTAACCGGAGGGGTTGTATATGAACTTACTGGGCATTGTTCGCTCACCCTTTCATACTCTTTTTCTTCCAGGTATTAAATGGGAAGAATGTGATTCGGTTCGGGAGCACTTTATAAGAAGTTCAAGGATTTGTTTTAGTTAATTTATTTTAGACTCTTTAGTAGTTATTTCAGTTATTTGGGAGTTTGTATACGCGCGAGACAGTTATTTAATTCCGTCATTTAAAATAGCCGCTAGATGATTTTATGATAATACTGAGAACAAGTGTATAGCATTTGAGATTGGTGTTTCTACGAAATTTATGATAGATAATGAAAAAAACGACAGACAAAAACTTTAGAATATACACGCGAGACAGAAAAAGGAGGAGAGAGCGGTGTTGAGGATGGTGTTTTATGGCCTCAACAGATGTTGTGCTCACTTATTGGGCTTTATTTCTAAGGTTTGCAATTCAATTGAGGTATTATGAATAAATAGTCGATTGTTTAAAAAAAACTATAATATTTTACAAAAACATTAAAATTCGCAACTAATAATTAATTGTTAAATCTATTTATTTAAATCAAAATAATTCCTTAATTATAATAATCCTTATAAACTATAAAATATAAATATATTTAACTTTTTTGAAAACATTTATTGTAAGTTTAAGTGGGGCGGAGGAAGTATTATTTTATCTTTCATCTCAGAAATTTACTTAAAATTTAACTTTGTTTGAAATAGTTTTCATATTCGTGCAATTAACGCACGAATATAATTAGTTGAACTTAATTTACGAAATACGACTTTTAGTTGAACTCATTTGACCAAATGCGACTTTTTAGATTGAAATCTAAAGGAAGGATAAGTTTTTGACAATTCCAGATGAGGTCAATCCTTAAAGATTGCAACTTATCTGATAAGCTAAGATTATTAAAACAACCTTGACTTTGTTAGATAATAATTCCCCATTTATTTATCTGATGTTGAGATTTTAAATTAAAAGTATATTCTCAACCATAATTTGGTAGATGAAATATTTGGAGAGGGAGCATGCATATTCTCTACTACAAATCATTATCCATATTATTAATTTCAATCGGCCACTTGTTAGACGTGGTCGGTTCGATTAATCGGCGGTTTACGGTTACCGAATCGACAGTTCCAACCTCCAAAAATTCCAACCGAAACCGAATCGGCTTTTTTATTTTTTTTTAATTTTTATTCCTTCTTCAAATTAGGTTTTGAAAAGAATTTTTTAACAGAATTAAAAATAGTTATGAAAAAGATTAATTTTGTAACAGTTTTTGAATAAAAAAGTTAACTTTTTAACAGTTTTTTGAAAAAATAGTTAATTTTTTAACAGTTTCTGTTAAGTTTATACTGTTTTTTAACCTTTTTTTTCAACTTTTTTTTGGATAAAGAAGACTATTTTAGACTTTTGTTCGCTACATACATTTTTTGTAAAAAGTTATGAATTTTGAAAGAAATAAAACTTAACTTTTTTAAAAGAAACGAAAGTATATAAAAGAATAAAGGAACGGTACCCTTAAATTTTATTAATTAAAATAAAATTACAAAGAGGGGGACAACCAACCTTACACTTTTATAAATAAGGGGGGACATTTAGGAGCTTTTACCTCAACCTAACTATTACAATTAAATAAAAATAAATCTAATCTAAAGTCTAAACTAATCTAAAACTTCATTCATTCATCACTACTTTCCGTGGAGTCCTCGACATCGTATTGATATTTTGGATTCGATAATAAAAGATCCTCTTCATAAGGCAAGTCTTGTTTAAGGCAAGTCTTGTTGTCTTTTTTCCGCTCTAACCCAATCGCCAAGTAATAGTTGATGTTCCAAGTTTTCACTAGTTAGTTGGGAACGTCTTTCATCCAAAACATTTTTTCAAACGCTAAATGCTGATTCAACCGTCATCGTTGAAGCGGGAGAGGCTAAAACTTATTTCGCAACTATTGAAAGAATAAAATAAATTTATTTCCTTCTTGTCCACCATTGTAACCCTAGCATTGCTCAAAAATTAAACTTCGAAATAAATTTTGGTGCTTGGAAGATGAAATGATTATCCACAAATATGGTGATCTAGCTGATCGATACCTCACTTCTGCTGGCAGATCTGATGTGCTGATCAACAATCATTTTAAAGAAGAGTCTTTTCGATGTAGTTAGGCATTGAAGTTCGTTTTGAAAATTAGCAACTACATTGAACACAATGTCATCCCCCCCCTCCTCTCGAGAATTCAATGATCGGATTCCATGGCAGATGGTTAGAATAGAAAGTCCCTTCAACTTTCTATTCTAACCATTTGCCATAGAATCGTTGAAACATTATTTCCGATGTTACTATGATTGGTATTTATTTGAAAATGTAAACAATGATGGCTGGTTTCATAACTTTAAAAAGGAAAAACACACATTTAACGGAAAAAGGTTAACGATCATCCACTTTTTGAGTCATTTGCATAACATTTTTAGGTTAAGTATTATTCAAAAATGTAATCCGTACAAATAGGATCTGTGGCGCAATGGTAGTGCGTCTGACTCCAGATCAGAAGGTTGCGTGTTTGATTCACGTCAGGTTCAATGTTTTTGTAAAACCAGATACTCTTTTATTTTCTTTCTTTCTTTGATCTTGAAGTTATACGAAGAAATCTTTTTTTTTTTCCTTCTTAAAAATAGGATTTTTTTTTTATATTAGAATCAAACCAAAAATACGACTTGCCCCATATCGAACTTCGAACCCAGGACTTCCCCTAGGGATCCCTTATCGGAACTCCACTTGCCCCATATCGGACTTTGAACCCAGGACCTCCCCTATGGATCCCTTATCGGGACTCCAGATATCGCTTGACATTCTGGGAAGGTTACTTATCGGGACTTCGGATATCGCTTGACCAGAATGTCTTTGGTTTATATGAAACAAAGAGATCAACGGGTAAAAAAGGATTTTTTTTTTTTTTTTTTTTTTTATTTTTTTTTTTTTAATCATAAGTTATACGAAGAGATAAAGGGGGTAAAAAAGGGAATGATGAAGTTATATACAAGATTTTGATCCATCACATCACCCACCATAATCTCACAAGAAACACAACAGGGTTACATAAAAGAGTCCATTTTGGGGGAAACTTGTTTCTTCATAAGTTATAAAAAGTCCACTTTGTAATTTTGAGTTTCGAGCGTAAAACATTGAGTTTCGAGCTTAAAACACTGAGTTTAGGCGTTAAAATACCTAGAAGTTAAAACATCGAGTTTAGGCGTTAAAACACCGAGTTAAGGTTAGCAACTAAAACATCGAGTTTATGTCTTAAAACATCGAGTTTTTGTCTTAAAACATCGAGTTTATGTCTTAAAACACTGAGTTTTTGCCTTGAATTTTTTAAAAACAAGACTTTTTATATGTTTGGGGGAAACAGAGTTCCCCCAAAATTTTCTGTACATAAAAATAAAAATATTATAAATAAACAAAGATGAAGATAAACAGAGTAAACGAGTCGATACAGAGATTTCCTATCTAATCACAACATCACACTCTTCCTATCTAATCATAACATTAGCTTTAAGTGTACATGACTTTTACTACAACACAAAATATTTAAGACATTCATCAACCTGTGCTACCAGAGAGCTCCCCAGAAAACCCGCTCCCATACGACGCTGATCCAGTTTGTAAACTCCCAAATGATGCTGAACCAGTTTGTACACCTGGTGGGACCCGTGATTTCCGCATTTGGCGTATCTTGAAAACATCTCTTGGTATTGGTTGGCTTTGGACTGTCCTAGTGTCATCATCATCTTGCCCTTAAAACATTTTCCGGAAAATGATTTCCTGCAAAATGTTTTCCGAAAAATGAAAATATTTTCCGGAAAATGAGATAAACATGTTTAGCGTAAAACATTTTCTCAATTTTCCGGTGCGAAACAAACACCGGAAAATGGGGAAAATGTTTTCCGGAAAACATTTTCCCCCAAACAAACGGAGCCTTAGTACTAAAAATTCTGCTATAGATTGATCCAATATTGAAATTTATAGATCCAGTATCATTAGCTATGAAAATGAATACTGAACTTGGCTGCATCCTAGTTGGATATAAGCAGTGGCGAAGCCCAGAACTTTGGTCCAAATTGTTTTAGGGATCAATATTATAATTTGGTATCCAAATTTAGCATGAAAGGGAGGTGAAAATAATATTTTAGTACAAACTTTATCCAAAATTAAGGGGGGTCAAAATGTATAAATTCATGATTTTTAGTACTAAAAGTCAGTTTCTTAAATTTAGAAGGAGCTAAAATAGAAATTCTCTAAAATTGAAGGGGGTCAAATGACACTCACACCATTAACCTGGCTCGCCAATGGATAATAGCATATGATCGTGCAATTTATATAAGAAAAGGAACAAAGAGAGATTAAACATACTGTCTTGACCCTTCCTCTTCCCAGTCTGTCTGTCTCTTGTTGGTTTAAATGATTGAGATGAGATTTTTTCGATCCAGAAATATCACTCATACTGGAAGCAGGGCCCGCCTGCGACTGTGTGGACTGTGTCCCCAATTTCCCAATATGTGTGTTTGGTAAGTTACTTTGTAAACATATTGATAATATGAAGTCAACATCCGGGGATGGACCTAGAATCAACAAACCATTAAACATTAAAAATGGGATATCACGTAAGAAGAAGAAATAATCACTAGGGTTAGTAAGCTTTTTATGTTACTTTCCATGAAAATAATTAAAGATAAGGCCATTAAAATTTCAAAATGTATCATTAGCTGGAAATACTCCCTCCGTCCCAAAAAGATGTCCATTTGCCATTCTTGTTTGTCCCAAAAAGATAGTCCCATTTCCATAATTGTTAGGTTAAAATAAGTGAACTTCCCAAATTGCCAACCAAAGAAAGGAGAAGATGAGTGTCAACCAAGGAAGAAGAGGGAGTCAGTGGCGAAGCCAGAATATTGGGAGAAGGGGGTCAAAATATGCATATATTTTTTCCTTTAAAAAGGGGGTCAAATTTAAAATATAGTGAACATTTTATTTAGGGAGAAGGGAGTCAAATGGTAGGTTATTTATAATTTAGGCCTACATTTGCAACAAAAATGAAAACTAAGCACTAGTAATTTTATTTTTTTACAAATCATGGGGGTCAGATGACCCCCTTCCCTTCAAGGTGCCTTCGCCAGTGGAGGGAGTAATGGAGTATTAAGCAAACCTCATTAAGCTTAGTGATGGAAATGAAAATAGGTTTTTAAAATGTTTGAATAGTCAAATGAGACTATCATAATGGGTCGGAGGGAGTAATTGCCAAAGGCACTCATCCACAAGTGAATGAGAAGGGAGCTTAGATGCATTCAAACTTTGGCTCAATTCTCCTCAGAGAAATTACAGCCACCAACTGATACTTCCTTTTTCAATTTTCGTTTATTAATAATCTTGTCCCTTGATGACGGTAACATCTATGTGCATGTTGACACATAATAAGGGAACAAAAATGATCATAACCTTTTGCAGTATACTGTTTTCATGGAGCAATATAGCTTATCTAGTCATGTTAGTCAGATAGGACCTTATGGGAGTTTGAGGAATTACCGTCTATAGATGGTAAATTTGCTATAAATGCTGCCAATGCAGGTGGTGTGGCTTTAGAAATGTCATTTGGCGCATTGGGCGTTCCAGTAGAGCTTAATCCAACGTTAAGAGTGGGCTCAGCGCTGGAAATAGAAGGGAGTCCAGGAGCAGGCTGACCTGTAAATGTAGAAAAGAAAGACAAGAAAATTTCAGCCTTAACAGTTAAAAATGCACATAAAATATTATCAAAATCAAAAAGTCACAAGTTTGGAGACAGGCCCTTGACGTGTTTCTCGATACGCTAAATGGAATATTCAAATATAACACAAATGAAGTCTTGAATCTTAAAATCATCAAGTTGCATGTACAGAAACCCAACTGTAACTCTATAATTGAAGAATTCCATCTGTCTCTCACTTTCTCTCTCTCTCTCTCTCTGTGTCAAAAGCTTCTTGCTCTGAATGAAACAAAAATTAATGCTTTCTTTTCATTGATCTTTGCATGTGATATGTCACATGACTTCAAGATCAGTTAAATTTGTAGATTAGATGTCAAGTAAAAAATATTTAGGGCAAATTGCATTTTGGGCCCCAAAATTTAGGGGGTCCACAATGTTGGCCCTATTCTTTTACTATTATCAATTTAGGCCCCAAAGTCGTCATTTTTTGTCATGCTAGGGTTTTTAACCAGTTTTATTAGGAAAAACCCGTTAAATGATCACGTGCAACTCACGTGTCATTTAACGGAGGATGTTTTTTGAACAAAAATACTTTCACTATTGTTTTAGTACAAATTGAATGAAAATGAATAGCCAAAATAGAAAATACTAATATCCCTGAATATAAAAAACAAATGATATTTTATTATAATAACATTTTAAAAAAAAAAAAAAAATTGACAAGAAAAATTTATCTGTTTAAAAGGCTAATATTTATATTAACAATATTTTTTATTAAAATTATTTATATATGATTTTGTAATTTGAGTTAATTTTAAAATGTTAAAATCCTTCCATTAAAAGTTTTAATTGAAAAATAGTCCCCTCCCTCCACGCTCTTCATGTACCCCTAAGCCCTGTAACGTTACTACGTTAAAGCCCCTTCGATGCCGCCTAACCCTCTGATGCCGAGATACACCTTTCTTCTCCCCTTCTGCCGGCCTAACCCCACCATTATCCCCGACTCCTATACCCACCCTTTTCTCGACCACCTATCTCCCCCTTCTCATCACCTCTGACAAGCCATCCCTTAGGATTTTGTTGATTTTGTCAAATTGATTTTGTTGTAGGATGAAGAATGCTTGGGTTTTGATAATGTTGTTGCTGTATGAGAATGGTGGCAGTGGTGAGATGATGGTGGTGTTTTGTTGTTGATGGTGGTGGTGATGAGATGGAGTTGGGAGTTGTAATATTAATTCAAATAACAAAAAAATAATTATTTTCTGAAGGGGAAGGGAGGGTTTTTTATTTGGGCTCACATCCATGTGAAAAGACCAAAAGCCCCGTGGAAGTTTTGAAAACATTTCCCGTTCAATGACACATGAGTTGCACGTGATCATTTAACGGGTTTTTCTAACAAAACTGGTTAAAACCCTTAAATGACAAAAAAAATTACAACTTTGGGGCCTAAATTGATAATAGTGAAAGAATATGGGCAACATTGTGAACACCCCTAATCTTTGGGGCCCAAAATGCATTTTGCCCAAAAATTTATGGGATTAGCAAAATAATGAATTTCTCAAGTCATCTTTTGACTTGGATAAATCATAACATCAAATGAAGATGCTGCATGTTCTATTTTAACAAAATTATATTTGTTAAAGACTCCTAGACAACTGTTCTCTCACACTTCTTAATATAAACGATACTTCCTCCATTCCACGTTAAGATTCCACACTTGAAAGTCAAACTTTGTTTTTGTACTTTTACGCCTATGTATTTCTTATGATATATATTGAAGTTAATTTATTTTATATAATACGCAAGAAAATTATATAAAATAAATTAACTTCAATATATATCATAAGAAATACATAGGCGTAAAAGTACAAAAACAAAGTTTGGTTACTCGAGATTTTATGCGGAGAATTCGAAAGAGTGAAGTGGAAATGACAATGAAAAAGATGAGATTGAAGAAAGCCGTTGGACCGGATGGTATACCAATTGAGGTTTGGAGATGTTTCGGGGAGAGGGGAGTAGATTGGTTAACAACGCTATTTAATAAGATATGGAGAGTTAACACAATGCCATTGGAGTGGCGGAAGAGTACTCTGATCCCTTTGTATAAGAATAAAGGTGATGTCCAAGATTGTGCCAACTATCGGGGGATCAAACTAATGAGCCATACTATGAAACTTTGGGAAAGAGTGATTGCACAAAGGCTGAGAAAAATTGTGGATATTACGGATAACCAATTTGGGTTTATGCCAGGAAGATCGACTATGGAGGCAATATATCTTATGAGACAAACTATGGAGAAATATCGGGATCAAAAGAAAGATTTGCATATGGTTTTCATTGATTTGGAGAAGGTGTATGATAAAGTGCCAAGAGAGGTACTTTGGTGGGCATTAGCAAAGAAGGGTGTTTCAAAGAAATATATTGATTTTATCAAGAACATGTATAATGGAGTTAGTACTTGTGTACAGACTAGTGTTGGGAAGACTGAAGAGTTCCCTATAAAGATTGGAGTGCATCAAGGTTCCGCACTTAGCCCCTTTCTTTTTGCTTTGATAATGGACGAATTGACGAGGTCAGTCCAAAGTCCAAGATGATATACCAAAGTGTATCTTTGTTCGCGAGATGATATTGTCTTTGATTGATGAGACAAGAGAGGGTGATGAAAGTAAATTGGAGTTGTGGAGACACACTTTGGAATCTCGAGGTTTTCGATTAAGCGAAGCAAGGCGGAATATTTGGAGTGTAAGTTTAGCGAGTTGGAAGTAGGGAGGCAGGGGCGGTCACATTTTATGGAAATATTATCCAAGCTTCTGAGTTTTTTCGCTATCTTGGATCCATTATCCAAAAGGATGGAGAATTAGATGGAGATGTGACTCATAGGATTAAAGCAGGTTGGTTGAAGTGGAAGAGTGCCACAGGGTTTCTATGTGATCGCGGCATGCCCAATAGATTAAAGGGAAAATTCTACCGCACGGCAATTAGGCCGGCATTGCTTTACGGCACCGAATGTTGGGCCGTGAAACAGTGTCACGTGCATAAGATGAATGTGGCGGAGATGCGTATGCTTCGATGGATGTGCGGTCATACAAGAAAGGATCGATTGGGGAATGAGGTGATCAGAGGTAAAGTAGGAGTTGCGCCCATTGAGGATAAAATGAGGAAAAATCGTCTAAGGTGGTTTGGACAAGTGAGAAGGAGACCGAGTGATGCACCGGTTAGAAGGCCGGAACAGTGGAGAAATGATAAAATGGCGAGGGGTAGGGGAAGACCCAAACAAACTTGGATTAGAGTAATTGAAAATGATATGAGCTTACTTGGAGTGGATGAAAGTATGGTGTTGAAAAGGCCGGAGTGGAGGGCAAAAATCCATGTGGGGGGTTGATTTTTTTTTTTTTTATGTTTATTTATTTATTTATTATTATTTTTTTTTATTTTTTTATTTTTTATTTTTTTTATTATTTTTTATTTTTTATTTTTTTTTTTTTTTTTTATTTTTTCACGATGACATATGAGGATTCATGTTAGCCGACCCCAAATTATTTTGGGACTAAGGCTTTGTTGTTGTTGTTGTTGAATACGCAAGAAAATTATTGAGCATACCTGGCTTTTGCCTCGGGTCATAGACCAACATCCTCGAAGTATCTGGATAAATAATCTTAGCAGAGCTGTTTGGATTGGTTGTCAGCCCTGATGGATTTTTATCTGCATTTATAGAGCAGGACTACGATTAAACAACACTGCATAACCATAATTGAAGATCTTTACCGTAATAAGAACAACAACAGTGCCCGTAGAACCAGCCCCATTAGCCAAAGCAGCATTTTCAACCTTCTTATTGACATTTTTTGAGAGCCACTAAATCCAAATGAAAGTGACAAGTTAGAATCTCATGAAATATATAACAAAAGAATGCAAGATAAGGCTTTTTCTACAAGACAGGTCTAAATATCAAACTAATAACAGCGAAGATTTTTGATGGTTTACGAAACTTCCATATATATAGCATACAAAATTAAATCAACACCGACAGATAAGAAGAAGTAAATAGCTCTGACACTCTAATTTTCTTCATATTTAAACAACCATCCAGATTATAAAGTGGAGGCACCTCTTGCCGGGCCAAGTGATTCATATCTTTCAAGGAGCATGGCCACAGATCCATGAAGCTATAACGTGATACAACATCTTGTAGGGAATTTTCTAAAGTTGATGCTCCCTCTTCGCCGCTTCTAGAAAGAGCCTCTTTCCTTCGTTCCTCCACCTGAATCAACACAATTATTAGCTAAAACTGAATTAAATAATCTGCGCGGATATGCCCGGTGTCATTAATCATTGTGACCATAAATGCAATGTTTCCATCAGATAAGGACTACTTACGCAGCTATGCAAACTATAAAGTCACCCATCCAGCAGCTTTATGCTCATAATATATCTGCAAGCATGTTAGACTTCACACCGTTGACCTATCGATTTCAGTTCAGGACTTCTAAGATATTCCTTAAATTGGTAGCTGGACAGTTTCACTTGATTTAGCAAAAATGCCTAGTACGCACTCGTATTGTAAACTCATGTCACTAACTATAGTAAACTAAATGCTCGCACAATAATTGATTGTTGAAAATAGTACTCCCTATGATCCAAAATATGTGTCCACTGTTCCTTTTTGGGTTGATTCAAAATAAATGTCCACTATTCTTTTTTTAATGCTAAGATCACTTGTGCCCACAATTTTTTGGGGGGTCCCACATCAGGAGCATTTGTATAAGCTAATTACTTTAAATGAGTCGAGTTGATTGCCAAACTATGTGCCATGTCAAAAAGGACGCTAATATTGGATTGGGGAGAGTATGAGTTAATGCTTTCACCAAGAGTTGTAATGTACGAGGTATGATGTAATGGCACATCTGCAGAATGTGATTGTAACACAAGAATAATGATATTTCTGGCAGCAGAGTGTTAAGGGTAAATCCCACTATGCATTAGAGGAAATGCAAAGACGGATGGAAAAGAAGAGAGCCAATCTGCTGCTCAAATATACCTTCAATATGCTAGTAAGATCACCATATGTCTGTTCAAATTGGGAAAATCTTTTCCAAACCTAAAAGGCAAGGCCATTAATAAGCATCAATAGAAACCATCAAAATTGCATGATTAGTTGTGGATTAGCAAGAATGTTTACTTTAAGAGTAACCTTTTCCTTGGATATAATCAATTTACCTCAACAGATTCCTCAGGTGGTAATGAGCTTAACGCCCGTTCAAATAATGCCCGAATGTTCCTTTCGTCATTCAGACGAGACAAGAAATCTGCATATCTGTAATACAATGGAGCAATTAGACAGAATTGTCAGGCGATTTATGAACCTCTTTTGTCTATGTTGAGTAACTTGTCCAGAAATATAAACAAACTATTGCCAGGTACTCATCCGCATTGATATCAGTGTTTTCGTGCAGCATATTGTTTGACATCTATGGAATTTCATTAAGACTGGAATGAAAAACAACCAAGTGATCCGGTAAAAGTAAATTACAAATGAAGAGAAAAAGGTGAGCTCACTCAAGAATGTATCCAGGCTCGTGCATAAATCTTTTCAACCCAGCTTCAAATACCTGGTGTGCAATCTGCATGCATATAAAGCAAGATAAAGATAACTTTCTAAGACAATTGCAGTTCCTGGTATAGACTTTCTAAAGTTCCTAGTAAACTTTCTGCAGCAATAGTCCACATTATTACAGCAGTAAAAAATGCCCATCCTGCAATAATGGAAGGGACTGATAAATATAACTCTGGTACAATTTCCTGAACAGTGTTACTGAGAAACTTTCCTAAGTTGTGGTCCAAATATTTAAAACAGTACACAATGGGAAATATAGAAACTAATAATGGACAAGAAAGAGATGCATTTCTAAGGAAGAAGACAAAATGCAGTTAGTTGCAAGACAGGCTGCAGTGACAAAGGTTCCAACACAAGTATACTATAAGGTAACCAGAATTTCTAGTTTTCCTTTCACGATAAGTAGATATACTAATCAATAAGCACAAGGTTAAGTGGTAAACATTCCCGTCCAACAGTTCAACAGCAAGTAGGGTATTATATATCCTCGATTTGGAGGCATCTGTTACCTTTGCATCTTTGTTCAAACAAAAAGCCATTGTGGCATAAGCAACATAAACATGGTAAGTGCAATTTGGTGATTTGCGTGCCTCCAGAAAGTATTTGTGAGCAGCTTCAACACCCTCTGTTCTTGTTAAAAAACGAATAAACTACACAACAATCATAAATATTGAGTTATGATGAGCATTATAATCAAAATCATCTTACATAAATATAATGATTGATGTTGATGTTACAATGATCATTACAAAGTTTTACGCACTTGTGTGTTGAGATGGTGGAAACAAACTTATTACAGTACTATGGCAGTTAATAGGTTTAAGTCTCATCCCTATCAATTCGTAGAGAGTCGACTATTCTTATATTTATTCATTAAACTCGCCAAGAAAAACAACAATCTTTCATTTTAGACATAATTCTTTATGCATGGTCAGTTGTTTTATTCACTCCACCAAAAGGTTCCAAGAATCAAGACTAATTTTACCACTATGTTCAATGCAGTGAAAAGAAAGTCATTTAAGAAACTCAATAATTATCATACTTGTATATGTGACAGTGCTGTTGCATTGACACCATCTCCTAAAAGGCTTTCATAAACCTTTTTGGCCGGCTGCGAAATAAGGAAAGAGAAAAGGTAAGAAAGATAAGTGCAACAGAAATTTGACCACAGGAATGGGAAAAATTATGTGTAATTTATCATATACCTGAACTGCACCACGAGTTTCTTCTAGCTCTGCATAGGCATACCTTAAACATTTCTGACTCTGAACATGCAGTACATAAAGGAGAGAAGGGTAAGGTCTAAGCAAAAAAGATAATCTAGACTTGCTACATATAAAACGATGTGACAAGAATTATATTAAGGCTCAAAATAGTAGATACCTCAAATAAGATGAAAACAATTACAAATAACTAACATCAAAAACAGTTCCCATTGGAAATATTACAAACTTGGATTAGAATTTTGCTGATTGGAAAATTATCAAACGGAAAGTACCTGGAAGAGCCTTCAACGCGCGTTGATATACTTTGACTGCAGAGTCTATTGAACCACTTTTTGCATGCCATGACGCAAAGCCATACCATATATCAGGATAATGGTATAAATACATGGGGCACTGAAGACGGAACAAATCAGCAAGCAATTCATATGAGGACAGTGAACAGTCAGAAAAGGGGGAGAGCAACCATGACTAAATAAAAGGTGCTCATGTAGCATAGAAGGGGCTTTGAACTATGGCTGATTATTTCCAAAATGATTTGGGGTCGACTAACATGAATCATCATACGGACTCGTCAATAATACAAGTAACATAGTCAAATAAATCAAATGCAAACTCAAATTGCACAGACTCATATTGTCTGTCTTATGGCCAAGAGTAGAAAACTATTCAAAAAAATGTCCACGTGAAAATAAAGGGTTTCCACATATCTGGTCTTACACCCCCAACAAACGAATGTCCATGTTCAAACCATTGACACATACCTTCCCTAACGATTCATACATCACCTACTTTCACTTGCCTAAGCATGGCAAGCACTTTGTATGCCTATCTATTGTAAATAGTTGTCGAGCAATCTGGAAGCATGATGGCACATAGCCACTATTTAATGGCCATTTAATGAAGGTTGAGAAGACTTATTTTTTGTATTTTGCTTTCTCAATCTCAAAGTATAAGAATCATACATTATCGATGTCATATAGCTCATGTAAAGAATTAAACACGATGTTTCAAATGACTAGATAGTGTCATTTTACACATGATCAATAAAGAGGCAGCATACTTCTTGGATTGAAGTTGAATGGTATTGATTAAAGGAATAGGAATCATGGATTTAAACTTTCGCTACCTGTTCAAACGCGAATGAGATTCGCTTGTTAGCAGAAGCACTGTCAATTCTTTGAGGGTTATCTCAGAAATACAAGAAAAATTTATAAGTAACAAAGAAACACGGGACTCTGATAACCCAAAATAGTAGAGCTTTCAGATGATAAACCGAAGTCTATGTGAGTACACAATTATAGATGAATCATGCTGAAAAAAATAAATAAAACAAACCTAGCTTCTTACTTCTCAAAGGCAAGGAGCTTTTTCCAGGCCATCCACTGATGTTCTTCCTGGAGAAGCACAATACAAAATTAATGTGCAAGTAAAATGTAAGGATTAAGACGCCTAAATGAAGGGCCGTAGCTCAGATGAATTTCCCCCATCACAAAAATAAGAAAGCCGAAATGGTATGCAATGGTCCTATAATTTAGATATTTTTAAAGCTTTCATCATTTGATAAGGTTAAACAAGAAATTAGTTTAATGAGAAGAGATGACATACTAGGATCTGAAATAAAGCAAAATGAAGCTAGACAATAGTGCAGGAATAAAGGAAGAACACAAGTGAGCAGTACATCACCACCCTATCAACTGCTACAAATGTCAGATCAGCAGCACCGCAAAGGCAGGCATGGAAGAAATGCACAAATTACTAATAAAAAACTACTTTATGAACAGAAAAACGTAATACTGTATGAAAGATTCCGCTATGAAACAAGATGCTACCTTGGGAGAACCAGATGTAGGCACAGCCAGCAGATTCCAATCAATTTCATCAACATACTTCTTCCGTTCTCTGTAGACAGCCCGTGCACTGTTATACTCCCTCCGTCCCAGAACAATCTTCACACTTTCCCTTTTGGGCGTCCCAAAACTTACTTCACACATTTAAAACTTACCTAAAATGGAAAGGAATCTTTACTATTCCCTCCACTCATTCTCTCTCCTACATTATTTTAATACTCACAACACCATTATAATTTACTATTCTCTCCACTCATTCTCTCTCCTATTTTATTTTCACACTCACAACACTTTCAATATAATACTCCCTCCTTAAAACCAGTGCAAACAGTGTTTGTGAAGTAAGTTCCGGGACGGAGGGAGTATTTTGGTTGATACTCTGACACTAATCCTTTTGCCTGCAATGTGTGGTATCATTATAAGCATAACAACAACAACAACAACATTACCCAGGTGCCGCAAAGGCTCCCACCTACGTTGGGAAAGGGGGTTCGGATGTACGCAGCCTTGCCCCTATATTAAAGCACAGAGAGGTTGTTTCCAGATGACCCATGATGAAAATTGCGTCGAAAATTGCATGGACCGACTGCTGCTTCGTAACAAAGAAGCGCAGACAGTATAGTGAGCCATTTTGCCTTATTCCATCATTATAAGCATACTTGATGAAAATAAAATACGGGCATATTTTAATCACGTATGAGTAGGTAAGTTTGACTCGGTTTTGTCTGCCCCTTAAGAATTTAAACAATAAGAAACTATGAAATAAACTCGAAGAAAAACATAATCACTGATCCCAAAAGGTACACGATCCAGGTACCATAATTTTCTTAATGTTTCTTCATTGGCCCATGTTTATTCAATTAAGTATTCCACGTAATCGTTAAGTTCAGAATAATGAACTCTTGTCTAACATTAACAGATACCCAAAATATCCTACTGATAATGAAGTTCAGAAGCAAGAACTTACCAAGGCGAGGCTAACAGAAATTTCAAAATTTTCGTAGTCCCTCCAAAGTTGTTCAACATGATGAGTAGGAGTCACAATAGCTTTTTGGTATACTTTCCGAACAGCAGTCATCCGTTGTGTTTCGTCTTGTGTTGTTTGTGCCTGCCAAATCATCAATCAGAACACTAAACAAAATAGCGATAAGAAACAGAACAATCCGTGCATGTATTAAGATGCAATTTACATACCAGCAAGGATTTTAGAAAACTAATATATTCCATCCACACAGGTCCTGATGCAATGTCAGGCTGTCAGCCCCTGTTGAACAGAAAATAAGGCACATTAATTGAGAGCTCATGACTCATTGTCAAAATTCAATACTGATTTACTCATACAGCATTATGGTCAAGGAGAAATGTCCATTTCACTCTCCCTAATCTTCCATATTGCTATGTAAGCAAAATGAAAACATTCTCTAGATTTCATGGCTCATAGCAAGTTTTAGATGGATAATGTTAATGATTATTATCATTTCAGTGTATATAAAATATTCTACCACCATAAAAGCAACTATATTAGAAAATATTATAGTAATGGGACTTTTACGCCCTAAATAAAATATCTTAATGTTGAGTTCAGGATCATACTAAATTAAAATTCAATAAAAAATGATTGTATCAAAATGAAATAACAAAGAGTTGGAAATATTTGCAGCATCAAAGGTGTGTCATTACAATGAGATGTGGGGAAGAAAAAGAGAGAAAGGCGCTTGAAAGTAATAGTAAGAATACCTACTGACGTCTTTATAATATATAATTAAAAGAATCAGAAGAAGAGCATGCTCGAACGCTCAAACCTAACAAGACCCTGAAATTGCGACAGATGGAGATCAGCATATCCTTTCCTGTACGTTAGATTTATTATCTACGGATACCCTCAGGTCATAGCTTCTACAGTCTGCAGTTTCATAACGTTTCAAATGGGCCTCTAAGCACACTACTTAGTTGATTTCTTATACATCATCCGGAAGGGAAAAAACCTAAACACAATATCATCATACAAAGGCATTCAAGGTAGAGACATTTCCATCAGATGTAGTCATGACTTTAGAGGCATATATTCGAGTTTGTACCACATAAAAATGTCATGATCCAATAAAAAAAATGTAACTTCAATAGGGGAATAACTTGGAAAATACTCCCTCCGTCCCTGAAAGTTTGTCCCACTTTGACTTCCATGGTCAACTCAATCGAACTTTGACCACAATTTTATAAGAACCTAATTCCCTATACATTTCTAAAAATTGTTATTGATAGTATGCCTAATGGTGAATCAATAACAATTTTTAGAAATGCACAAGGAAAGCTAGATTTTCATAAAGTTATGATCAAATTTTAATTGAGTTGACCATGAAAGTTAAAGTGGGACAAACTTTTCGGGACGGTGGGAGTATACTGTTAGAATCAAACACTATAGCGTCCATCCTAAGAACAATTAGGGAAGAAAAACATACCAACATAGCTGAGCATAAACTCAAAAGCTGTCCGTGTTTCTTCCTGACCCTCTAATCCCTTCTTCTCATTGACTTTTCTGATGAAACGGATATAGCATCGCCTACAGTGCAAATAGTTGCAATACATAAAACTATTAGATCAGTAATGTTGACTCTTAAAAAAATGTGGTTACCGTCAATTTAATGTTGTTTAATTAATATTTGTAGAAAAAGAGCTATAATTAAAATAAATAATCCAAAGGAGACCACAAAGCATAGTATGTGGAATTCAGAGGCCATAAGGAAAAATATTGACACAATATGTCTCCCCCGTTCATATTACACAAAACTAGGGTCAGGCGAAGCTCACTTTAATAGTATGTGCCTCAAACATACATGTTTCGGATACTAATATAGTAATGTCCAATCCTTATCCATTTCTCAATAGTAATCCACCAATGACTAAAATTCATGCTGATAACTTGCAAAATTCTATAATGTTTCTCTTTTGACATGTAGAGACAAAACATTATTTCTTCCTCATCAAACGATAAATCTTGTTAAACTTTATAAACAAACCTACTTCATAAGCAGAACTACAATTAAATTAGGAAAGAAAATTTACCAAAGGGGAATGTGTGGACAGTTCAACAAACAACGACTAAATATCTGTTTTGTTGCGTCATCATTATTCACAGCCATATGGGCTTCCACATATTGCTTCCAATATTTTGCCTGGGTAAAGTGAGAGATGACCATCATTAGTTTATGATGATAAGTAGTACCACCCCTACTCAAACGACAAAAAGAATCAGTTATACAAGTTGGATATTTTGCGTCTTAGGAGGTCTTCCCTTATCCCATGAGACAAAAAAAAAAAACCTTCTTTTTTGCATTAGTCATAATCAAATTTGAAACTCCCTCCATCCGCATAATTTTCCCTCTAACGATAATATTGCAAGCATTGTGCCTCCATTCCCCAAATAAACGGTACACGTGCCTTTTTTAAGAGGGGAATTTTCAAAATTGGATGGAGGACTAACAAAGACAACGCTCGCACCTTTCGTAGGTGAGTCGCACTTAATACAAATAGACAGAAATAAAACTAGTGGTGGACCTAAGTGTAGTGAAAGGGGTGCAAGTGCACACACTTAATCAAATAATTTGTCTGGTTCAATGGTCAAAGTGATAGGATTTAACCTTGGGGTTGTGGGTTTGATTTCCACAACATGTTTATTTATTTTCACAATTACATTTTGAAGCTTTGTAGTGTAATTTGTGGACCCACTTAAAAACGGTTCTGGGTCAGCCGTATGGCCATCTATAACAATGTTAATCTTGATGATCAAACATGAACTCCATCATTCAAATACTAACTTGAATCACAGAATATCATAAAATCAAGTTGTGCTATAGCATATATCATCACTTAAAATTGGGCATACAATAAGCAATGTTAAGATGATTATGCTACAAACATGAATCCCAACTGATGTAAAGGGTTGCAGCGGAATAAAGAAACAGTAACCGGATAGGCAATTAATCGAAACAACGATCAATTGACCCAATTCGAATCCACGAATTAGGGTTTGGCAAGATTAACACCTAATAGATGAGAATCCCGAAGAACAGAAGGAATCCACCTTCAACAAGTCAAGAAAGACTCACAATTGCAAAGCAATCAAATAATTTATCAAAAATTCAACTCCCTAAAACAAAACCCCTAAAAGAGTATTTATACTAGTCTATCAATGCTGAAAACCCTAAAGAAAACGAAATAAACGAAGTGCCAAAAATACCCCTACTTTAATTGTTCAAAACGGAAAAGAAAATAAACTGTTGCGAATTCCGTCAGTTGGGCGGTCGCCCAAGCCTCGCTGCGCGGTCGCCCATGTAAACAGGCGTTCTTCCCTTGCGTGAATCCTCTCCTGGGCGGTCGCCCATCCTCCCAAGGCGGTCGCCCACTTGTCCAGCCCTGGTCCTTTGTTTCTGGCGGTCCTTGCTACATCATACACCCCTTCTTTAAAATGATTCGTCCCTGAATCATGTGCTGAAAAAGGAACACGTCCCTTGCATGAGACTTCCTTCTTGGGTCTTCTCGCCGCGTGTACAGATGCCTTCTTATGAACGGATGGTTTGCTTTTCGTAGGTCCATGTGTTGCAGTACCTGAAAGAAAAGGTTTTGGAACAAACAAGGAAATAACCCCTTTCCTGTCCCCTTTACTACCGTGTGCTCCTTTAGCTTTCAATGGACAAAGAGTAAACTTGACTCCATCCTTCATAAAACTGATTAAATTAGTCCGCCCACAATGCATCGACCCCACATCAAAATGCCATGGCCTCCCAAGCAACAACTGGCAAGCGCTCATATCCACAATGTCACACGTAATCACATCCATATAGGTGCCAACAGAAAAAGGAATGATACACTGATGTGTTACCTTCAAAGAGCCCGTAGCATTTATCCACCCAACAAAATAAGGAGAAGGATGGTTACGCACCTCAAGTTTGAGCTTATTGACTAGACCACGTGCCACCAAGTTCTCACTGCTTCCACTATCAATAATAATGTGTACTGCCATATCATTGACTTTGCCCATTGTACGGAATATATTATGTCGAGCAGGGTTAACCTCCTCCACGGGAGTAGGCAACAAAAGTTTACGAACCACATACGACTCATGGTCCTCGCAGTCATCATCATCCCCATTAGGGTCGAGATAAACGACCTCATCATCACCATCCTCACGCTCCACCACATTAACATTCTTTCTGAGAGGGCAACCACTAGAAATATGGCCTGCCTCCCCACATTTAAAACACTTGGTGCCATAGTTTTTGGCATAAGGATTCGCATTCTGTTGACCACCAGCAGCAGGAGCAGCGGGCTTCTTAGCCGAAACAACACCCGGATTAGTTTGACCGGCAACAACGGGTTTAGCACCCACACCCTGTGTTGGCTCTTTGGCCACAATCGCGTTACCAACAAAAGAGTAAGAACAGGTGCTTCCAAGAGTAGTAAGCTGACGTTCAACTGTGGAAGCCCGATCAATAGCCTCATCCAAAAAGTGAACAGGTGTCAACTCCACCTGATTACGAATATCAACACGAAGCCCAGAAATAAACCTAGCAGTCAACTGTGCATCTGACTCACACAAATCATTACGTGCAGACCAAGAGTGAAATTCGTTCGTGTAAGCACCCACAGATTTAGTACCCTGTACACACTCCAAAAATTTCCGGTATAGTTTTTGTTCAAAATCAGCGGGTAAAAATCGTTGCCTCAAGGCTTGTTTCATCACAGGCCACTCAGTAATCATAGGTCGATTGTTACGAATATTTTGGGTGCGTAATTGCTTCCACCAAGCAGATGCACCACCCCTCAATTTATAAGCCACACAAGGAACTTGTCGTTCCGCAGGAATATTCATTAAAGCAAAATATTTTTCTACTTCCTCAAGCCAATCAGAAAACTCAATCATATCTAATTCACCAGAAAAGAATGGCAAATCAGCTTTAATTTTAGGGGATTGTTCATAAACAGGATTACCTCCGACCGGCTGACCACGACGATTAAAAGCCCCACGTTCGACACGTTCGACACGTTCATCTTGTCGATCTGGCCTTTGCCCAAGATTGCCAATACCAACTTGCAAAGTCTGCAAAGCCTCTGTCAACAATCTATCCCTTTCAGCGCGTTTCGCCTCTCTTTGCTCTTCGCGTTCAATACGCCCGCCAGCGATGCTCCAAATCCTGTCGGAAACGTTCTAGCACAGCAGCCAAATCACCAGGGTTTGCTTGATTGTTGGCCATCTTACTCCTTGGATCGTCCGTTATCTGATACCAACTGATGTAAAGGGTTGCAGCGGAATAAAGAAACAGTAATCGGATAGGCAATTAATCGAAACAACGATCAATTGACCCAATTCGAATCCACGAATTAGGGTTTGGCAAGATTAACACCTAATAGATGAGAACCCCGAAGAACAGAAGGAATCCACCTTCAACAAGTCAAGAAAGACTCACAATTGCAAAGCAATCAAATAATTTATCATAAATTCAACTCCCTAAAACAAAACCCCTAAAAGAGTATTTATACTAGTCTATCAATGCTGAAAACCCTAAAGAAAACGAAATAAACGAAGTGCCAAAAATACCCCTACTTTAATTGTTCAAAACGGAAAAGAAAATAAACTGTTGCTAATTCCGTCAGTTGGGCGGTCGCCCAAGCCTCTCTGCGCGGTCGCCCATGTAAACAGGCGTTCTTCCCTTGCGCGAATCCTCTCCTGGGCGGTCGCCCATCCTCCCTTGGGCGGTCGCCCACTTGTCCAGCCCTGGTCCTTTGTTTCTGGCGATCCTTGCTACATCACCAACTCGATACAATAGAGAGAAAGATTAAGAAATTTACAGCAGTGGGAAACGTTGACAGAAGCTGTTCATAAACTGGGACTGCATCTGAAATCGGCAATCGCTAGAAGAATTACCAGCAAAGCACAAGAGTCAGGCATGAAATTATTAATAGGAGAAAGAAATAGAAAAGGGATTGAAGAAATAGAACAGACCAATGCCTCGTTTGCAAGTGCTTCTGCGGATTCAACGCTGTATTTGTTATCGTCCATGGGAGTGGTGAAATTACGAGGGATTCAGGTAGGTTGTATGTGATCGGAACGAAGCTACAGTTTTATACCGTTGCCGGTAAGATGGGACGGGTCGAAATTGGGGGCATATCCCCCGTAGGCCATAATAGCCCTTGTTCGATTTACAATAAGGATTGTTAGACCACTCACATCAGAGAGTCACTACAAAAAAAAAAAAATTCATACTCTCTCTCTCTCTCTGTTTCAATCTAAATGTCTCAACTTATCATTTTAGACGACCCATTTAAAATGTCTCATTTCCAAAAAAGAAAAGTTTTTTCACTATTTCACCCACTCATTCTCTTTCCTACTTTACTTTTACACTCACAACATTCTCTCTCCTAACTATTTCTCCCACTCATTCTCTCTCCTATTTAATTTTTCATACTCACAACATTTAAACTTTTTCTCTTTCCTACATCACTTTTTCTCTTTCCTACCTCACTTTCCTTAATTCCCGCGCCGAACCCATTTTTGGACATTTAGATTGAGACGGAGGGAGTAGAAAGTTATGAATTTGCACAACCTAGATTGGCCAGTTGCCCTCGGGTTGGCCCCGGTTGGGTCACCATTTAATTTTTTTATTTTTATTTTTATTTTTTTGTTTCACCAAATTATTTTGATTTTGTGCTTATATAAATATATTTTTAAAACTAGTATATTTTATATATTTATATAAATTAAAAAAAATAAAAAATATATCAAAATTCATTTTTTTATAATTGTATGGGTAATTATTTTTAATAATTGTACGGGTAATTTTAAAAATATTATTACTAATACATTATTTTAAAAAATAAAATGATAAGTTAAAGTAAAAAAAAATATATATATTTTTAAATGGTTTGGTTGGGTTGGATTGGGTGGGGTTGGATCATTAATGTGAGTATAAATTATATAAAATTGGGATTGTGTATATGAAAGTGAGAGAAATTAATATTTTATTTGAGGTTGAGTTGGGTCGGGGTCACCGATGGGAATAGTCTTTTATATGATGGACTTCCAAGTAAGTATTTCCAAGTTTGCTTTAGTTTTGTACTAGCTCTATTCATTTCATTTATATAGAAAATTAAACAATTAATTAGTGACCCATCTCTCTAATTTTGGCCAAAACCTTAAAAAAAAATGCGTTTTTCCTCAACTTAGAAAAAACGTGTTTTGTTTTTTCCGCTAGTGCCAGTGTTAGTGTAACAAAGTGTCAGTCTAAAGAGTGTCAGTGTATGTATTATTAAGTGTCAGTGTAAAAAAGTGTCGGTGTTAGTGTAACAAAGTGTCAGTGTAAAGAGTGTCAGGGCCTGCTTGGTAAAACTGAAAATTAAGCTCTGAAAATATAGAGCTGAAAAATATAGAGCTGAAATTATTAAGTTGTTGAATTTTAATAATTCAGTTTGTTTGCCAATGACAAACCACTTATATCTGAATTTATTTAAAGTTTGAACTTAACATTCAAAAAATTATTTGAATAATCTTAAATGAGTGTATAATAAAATAAAGTCTTCAACATATATGTCACTATTATTATAATTATATTATATTTTATAATATTTAAATATTTTTACTAGTACTTTCTTTGACCCATAATAAAATTTATCTTGTTAATTATTTTGATAAATTTGTCTAAACTTTGACAAAAAATGAAAAAAAAAATTATGATACTCTATTAAAATATTATTAATATCAATAGTTTAATATAAATAAAATTATATTTTAATACTAGATCAAATATAATTTATAAGAAAAGTTAAAATATTTCAACAAAAGAAAGTATCATTTAATATGTAAATAAAATAGTTGATGGATGGATTTGAACTCATTCCATTTTTAACTCTTTCTTTCTCCCTATTAATTGCTTAAGCTACTCATTTCCAACTTAAAATTAATAGTCTTTTTTAAGACAATCTTAATTAATTAAGTGATTGCAATTTACATTACCAAACATGCTTAACTTTTTAATCTCTTAAAGTGTTCCAAATAAAGAGCTTAATTGGGTTACCAAACAAGCCCTCAGTGCATATATTATTAAGTGTCAGTGTAAAAAAGTGTCGGTGTTAATATCAAATCTTATTAAAGGTAATTGCATGAGTCATAGAGAATTAATTTTAAACTGTGAATTTCGAAATTATTTTAAATGTGATTGAATTTTAACTTCGGATTTCAAATAATTTTACGATTCTTTCTTTACCCGTTTCCTACTTGTTTAAGTTTTATATGAAATTCGAAATTTAATATTTTAGAAATATCTTATGATTTGACTTTTGTGTGAAAATCAAAGAGAAAAGTTGATTGGATTTAAATTTCAAATTAATACCACTTTCAAACATTGCCCGTAATACAGATAATGGGATATACTCCATTTGACTGTTATCTATGGTAACTTCGAATTTAAGTAAGTATAATCTATGGTAACTTCGAATTTAAGTAAGTATAATTACTAATTACTAATTACTAATTACTAATTAATTTTAAACATGGATGACGCACAAGAAGGGGCCACGTGAAATTCCACGTCATAATTCCACGTGGCAGGTTGTGTGAACATCATTTTCTTCTGTTTTAATATATTATATAGAAGATAGATGGCAAACATAGCAGCAATTTTTATATTTAATAATCCAAATTTACTAAAAATATAGCTTCATTTATTTGTACAATGTTTTAATTAATTTTAAAATGAGTTTTTTTTAATATAGCTTCATTTCTTTTTTGTATGATATTTCATCAAGTCAGCGAAAATCTTTGATTAATGATTTATTTTTTTGAAAGCAAATAATATATTAATTGCATTAATAAGCTGCAGAAGATGACGCTCCACAACAGTCGAATGCTCATCATCAATACGTACAATTGTGAACAAACTGTTCGCCGCAATAAAATAGTCTAATACATCTGAAACAATAATGTTTAACCTTAAACCAGATCTCCAATGATTACTGTTGCGAACAATGACTTGCGATCCTCAAATGTCTCTCCAAGCAAAATCTGGAAAGGCCTATCAGCGGCCTAAAAAAAAACTGCACGGTAAGAATTTGACTTTGAAAACTTGACATAGTAAAACATCTGGGTAGGCAATAAGTGTCCAACCAAGAATTTCTAGTATTGCAATTAGAATAACTATAAATAATACACAAAGGCTCTCAAGAAGAAGAGAAATCAGAAAAATGGTGGATACCAGATTATTTATATAGCGCATCGATATTTGACCGACTTGAACATCGATATTTGACCGACTTGAACAGTGACGAAAACGGAGATTGCAACAAGCAAATCCTTCCTCTATTGACGTTGTCGATCGCACCAATTTTTTTAATTTTTTTTTGTTGAAAAGCAAATTCGTTTTCATAATTTAAACATTAATCATTAATTCTTATTACTAATCAAAAGAGTGAAGATTCGGAGGATCTCATATAAGGAACAAAGAGGAAAGGGAAACGAAGAATCAAAAGACTAATGATTAAAATTATCATCCATTAATAATTTGATCACATATGCATTAAAATTAAGAATGAGAGAAAATTCGAAAATAAATTGGTCATTACAATTTTAAACGGGGCATATACCAAAATTTACGTTTGGAAGATGGATATTAAAAAGAAAAATTACACAACTTGGATATTATAAAAAACTCTTTAAATATTACAAAAAAACTATTTTTATTTAATTTTTATTTATTTATTTTTCAAATAACTGATAAATGCATTTATCAGTTGTTTAACCAAAAAAACCAAGTACAAAATACTCTTTAAAAAACTGATTTTATAACTGATAAATGCATTTATCATTTGCATTTATCAATGATAAATGCATTTACCAGTTATTATAACTGAAAAGACAAAAAAATAATTTAAAAAAAAAAAAGTAGGTTTTTGTAATATCACAACTTACATATTTTTTTTATAAATATCATATTTTTGAGATAGTTTTTGGTAAAAAAAAATCCATTTTAGAATTTCAATTATCAATTTATGATTCCTAAATAATCCTACGGTAAAAAAAAATTAATTTACTCATTTTCATTTTTTTCTTCTGGGTAAAGAGAAGAGAAAGAATATTGTTCCTTTTGTTTTTTATTACTATACTAGTACATGCCCGTGTCCAAGGACACGGGGTTTTTTTTTTTTTTTTAATTTTTTTTTTAATTAAAAAAAAATTAAGGGCAAAATGGGAATGGGACAAATGTATGAGGGCAAAATGGAAAATTCGCCGCTTGAAACTATTCACAGTACTGTTCATGGTGAGTTGGCATGTTGCCATTTATAATATAGACTAGAAAAGCCTGTGTCCGAGGACACGTGTTATTTTTTTAATTAAAAGTGAGGGTAAAATGGAAAAGAGACAACTTAGTGAGGGTAAAATGGAAAAAAAACTTTTGACACTATTCATACAACTATTCATGTGGATCTCTTTTTACAAAAATTCAAATTTTAGGAGGGAAAAGTTATTTTGAAAATTAAGGATAAAACTGGAAATAAAGAACCTTGACAGAATCTGAGGGGCAAAATGAAAAAAATTAAATTGAAATTGTTCATAAAATTGTTCACCGTTGCCATTTATACTATAGATATTTTCCTTTATGCTAAAGAAAGAATCTCTCACACACATATTACACATCTCCTGTCTTCTAGATTACTCCGCATTCACAAGTTGCGTTTTGTCCTCTTTCCTCTTTCCTCTTTCCTCTTTCTTCTCCCCCTCCCCTCAATCGTTAATTTCTAGTGATAAAAGATACTTTTTCTATCCCATCGTGTGTAAATTTATTTGTTTTTTAGTCCGTATAAATTTTGGGGAAATAGAAATTTTTATTATTTTATATTCAAGAAAATTCACTTGTTATACTCAAAACAATAACCCATTTACTATTTTTTTTCATTCATTTTCTTTTCTATTTTATTTTTCATACTCACAACATCTCATTCACTCATTCTCTCTTCTCTTATTATACTATTATTTCTTAGTCATTGTGTCCAAAATTTTGGTTCACAATCGCGTGGGACGAAGAGTATTAAATAGGCAAAAAACATTTTTTTTTGCCTATTAAACATTATTTTTTTTATTTTAAAATAAATACTGCAAGTCAATAGTTTTAAGTAATATATTACGGTACTTCTTTGCACATTGTATATATCAGTGATGTGGCTAGGGCAAGGTGAAGGTGGTCGGCTTGCCCATGTTCAAAATAAATAAATAAATTACTAGGGTTATATTTGGATTTTTTCTCAAATAATACATTTTTAAAATTATATTTACCAAAGTGACTTACTGTTCAAACTTTTATCCAAATTATTCCATTTTTTAAAACTCGCTACACTGTGTAGCGATTTTGACTTTGACAGGTCAAAGGAAGAAGAAGAAGAAACAACCAACCTTGATTTTGCCATTAAAATTCAACCTTTTTATCATCAAAATTTTATAATTGTAAGTTTACATTCATGTATTTTACTTTATTTTGTGTTGAATTTAGCTTTGATTTGATTATTTGTTTACTTGCAATTTAGGATTTTTTTTATTTCTTTGATGAATTTGTAAAAATGTTTTAGTTCAGTCTCAAATATATGACTAATTTGTGTC
Source organism: Adenophora triphylla var. japonica (assembly GCA_022495995.1). Taxonomy (NCBI): domain Eukaryota; kingdom Viridiplantae; phylum Streptophyta; class Magnoliopsida; order Asterales; family Campanulaceae; genus Adenophora; species Adenophora triphylla. Next base: position 124,563 of record JAFEMH010005666.1, read on the forward strand.
CCAATCCGAAAATTTGAGGAGTAAATTATGACATTTGTATAGGAATTATTCATCATAAATGGGTATGAAGTGAAGAAAGAAAGAAAATGAAGTTTGGATTATATGCATTGGCATATTCTTGAATTATTTCAAACATTTTGCAAGTTTTCTCTTTAGGTGAATTATATGCATTGGCATATTCTTGAATTATTTCAAACATTTTGCAAGTTTTCTCTTTAGGTGAATTATATGCATTAGTATATTCTTGAAAACTATTTGATTTTTTGTTAAATAAAGTTGTATTATGTATTGGAGATGAAAATTGAGTTGAAAAATTATGTGTTTCTTAATTTTAGAGAATTTACTTATAATATTATTGAAATTACCCGGGGTTTTCGCGCGAACGCGGTAACGCGGTTGTCTTTCGCGGAGGGTTGGTGTCTGAGACCTCGCTTTTCGGGAAGAAAGAGGAGTCGCCACGCGGTTTTTGTATTCTGAGCCCAAACATTGAGAAACGACTATTGATTGAAAAAGGTGTCGTTTTTATTGGTAGCAAAAACTTAGGAAAAGGCTTTGAAAACAGGAGGGTCATTTTTATTGGCAGCAAAAATGAGTAAAAAGCTTTTTAGTACCAAAGATTGTTAGGTTCGGAGGTCACGTTACGTTTCGGGAAGAGTATATTGAGATCACCCGAAACGCCTCGTATGACGAGTCTTTCTACCTTTCTCGAAAATGTGTGTGTGTGTGTGTTTGCATTTTGAAATGGGGGCTTGAATGACAAGCTTAATCTTGGTTTGAATGTCAAATGTTGATTAGGTGATCTTGTTTGAAAAGACGAGCATTTGAATGACAAACGTCAGTTTTGCAGTTTTAGGAAAAGTGGCGCGAATGCTGATTTTAACTGTTTATCTTAAGTGTCAAATGTTGACTTTTAAGAAAAGAGCGTTTGAATGTCAAACATCGGATTTTGAGTTTGAAGATGAGCGTTTGGATGCCAAACGTCATTTCGCGCGTTTTGAAAGAGAGTTCGAAGGTCGAACTTCGATTTTGAACCGGGCATGTCATTGTTAACGATTTTACGGGAAAAACGTATTAAATGATTTTTGAATGTCAAAAGTCGGTTTTTAAGTTTGAAGATGAGCATTTGGATGCCAAACGTCATTTCGCGCGTTTTGAAAGAGAGTTCGAAGGTCGAACTCCGGTTTTGAACCGGGCATTACATTGTTAGCATTTTTACGGTAAAAAGGCATTAAATGATATGCGATCAACGAATCGGGTTGCGACTCGGACTTTGAAAATTAAATACTATCACGATCCAAACGGGTCGGACTTTGTAAATGACAGTATTTAAAGTGCGGTATCAACGGAATCAAACGATCCGGAATTGTAAAGTACGATCGACGAGCCAAACGACTCGAAATTGTAAAGTACGATCGACGAGCCAAATGACTCGGAATTGTAAATTTGCGTGAAAGTAAATGACGATCGACGGATCAAACGATCCGGAATGGTAAATGACGTAAAAGTAAACGGAACTGGGTTGGAACGCCGTTTTAGCCCGAGATTACTTCTCTTACGGGAAGAGAAGATGATCTAGGGGCTAAAACGTATCGAATCCCGTTAGACGGAGGCGTCTACATTTCAACAACGTTGTCCGAAACGGTTATAGCGACTGGCGCGTAAACTGAGATGGAACAAGAGTTTTAGAGAGAGAGGGAGCTACCTATGGCTAGGGTCGGCTCCTTTGGCTCAGGGGGCGTATACGGGATACGAAAGTGTGTTTGGAACGGTGTTTTGAGGTGGCGGGGGTCGTATTTGATCGAAATACAGAGTTTTCATGCAAAACGAGGTAAAACCGGGGCTCGGGGAGAGTGGAACCAGTTTAGGCCGTGGCTTAGGGTGAAAATGGAGTGAGTTTTTGTTCCTGTAAATGGCTTTGACAACCTCTGTATTTATAGGTGTAATTTCAGCATGAGTCCGGACGGACTTAGGGTGAAATCAGAGGGGTTTTGTGAAACTTTGGAAATTGGAGGGGCTTGCTGGCAATTCCAGATTTCCTGCAAATGAGTTCGGTCGGACTGAAACTGCATACCAGGGGTATTTTTGTCTTTTCACTCTGGATTTGATTGAAAGGTGATGGGGGAGCTGTGGCATGTGAGCCACGTGTCCCTGTGACTCACAGGCCATGGGAATTTGTGCCATTATTTCCCGGTTTTGTCCGTTTTTAAAATAACAGTCCGGAAAATGTCCGAAACGCCCCCGAAAAGTGTCGGAAAGTGCATTTTTCAGGGAAAGCCGTACTTTTACGTGCAACGACGTGTGTTGAGTACGCTTCGACGTTGGGATGTTCGGGGCAATCCCGGGATGTCTCATTGGCTTGGCAACGGGGAGCTTAACGGGTTTCGATTAACCTGGAGCGGGCCAGTTAACGGATTCCGGTTAACTTTCTAACGGATTTTGACGATCCGGATTTGGATACTTACAGTTAGCCCCTCAGCGACGTTACTTCCGAAGGAGGTGGGGTCGTTGAAAAAGATAAGGATCTAAATCGAGATGCCTTACTTCGAAAGAGACCTGGGCGGTCAGCTGGCTGGACCCTTAGCGAAAGGATTCCTACGTATCCCGAGCGGGAATCAAGCCGATCGTAGTTCATAGGTGCAAGGAGCCGCACGTGGAGACCTTGACCTGAGCGAGACTGTTGGGAGGTGTCTAAGCCTGAAAGAGACCATCGCAAGGTACCTGGACCTGAATGGAGACTATTGTGAGGCATCTGAACCTGGGATTTCTGAAACCTTTGAGGGCGTGTGGTGCCTCAAACCGGAGTTGCTGAACATACGAGGGCGTGTGGCGCCTTAAATCGGAGCTGCTGAATCATACGAGGGCGTGTGACGCCTCAAACCGGAGTTGCTGAATCATACGAGGGTGTGTGGCGCCTCAAACCGGAATTGCTGATACTTTCGAGGGCGTGTGGCGCCTCAAACCGGAGCTGCTGAATCATACGAGGGCGTGTGGCGCCTCAAACTGGAATTGCTGATACTTTCGAGGGCGCGCGGGCGCTCAAACCTGGAAGCCGCGAGTGCTGGATGCGTTTATCCCGGGACGAAGGCGTTCGTGCCTCGAGTGCCGGTCTTACGATGACGGCCAGGTTTATCCCGCCGGGGATAGGGTGGCAATGATGTGGAATGGTTGTGTTAAACCGGCGTTATTAACAACTCGGAAGGATTGACGTTTCTTCTTTAGAATCCCGCTGGGATGAGCGTTCGGGCACTCTTGATGGCCGAAGAGGGATTGTTGTGCGGGCTTACCTTGATGGCCGCTGAGGTGGGACGATCGGGCTTACGACTGGCGGCCGGGGAAGTGAACGTTGGTGAAAACCAATAGAAATTTTGACGTCGAAAGACGGAATTGTAACTGGAATGTCCGGAGACGGGATTGAGCGTTTAAATGTCAAACGTCAACTTGAGATGGAAGTGAGCGTTTGAATGTCAAATGTCGACTGGGGATTGAGAATTTAACGGCTGGAGACGAGCGTTAGTGAAAACTAACTAGGAATTTAACGTCTGGAGACGAGCGTTAGTGAAAACTAACTGGGAATTTAACGTCTGGAGACGGGCGTTAGTGAGAACTAACTGGGAATTTAACGTCTGGAGACGAGCGTTAGTGAAAACTAACTGGGAATTTAACGTCTGGAGACGAGCGTTAGTGAAAACTAACTGGGAATTTAACGTCTGGAGACGAGCGTTAGTGAAAACTAACTGGGAATTTAACGTCTGGAGACGAGCGTTAGTGAAAACTAACTGGGCTTGACCTCGGGGGAGGGGTGTTAGAAATGTCTAACTTTGGGGAAATTTTACACTTTTGGGGGCCAAAAGGGGTAAAATTGGAACTGCAAAAAGTTGAGGGGCTGAATTGGCAAGGAATCTTTCTGCTGCAGAAAGAGTCCGGCCGGACTGAACCTGAAGTTGACCAGGTTCATTCCAGGGCCGAGGCAGAAGCAAAATTTGGCCATTTCTTCCATTTATTTCGACGAGAGGGAGAGAAAGGAGGAGAGAAAAACCAATCCAAATTGTGAGGTTTGCTCAAATTTGTGAAGGAAAATAAACATGGAGGGTGATTTGGAACCAATGGCTCGTCATGGAAGGACCGATGATGAAAGAACGCGGTTGGTTCGAACCATTACTCTTCCATTGAATTCGGCGGAGTTCTACCCGGCTAGGTAGAATCACAAATCCAAAGGAGGGATCGAGAGACAGGTAAACTTCCTTCAAATTCCATTAATTTTAAGAATGTGCATTCTTTAAATGTTAGGAATTTGACTAGGAATGAGTTAGGAATTTTGGTGCCCGGATTGGGGCTTTTGACCTTGCTATGCGCCTTTGTCGAAATTGACTAGAGTGTAGTTCAATTGACACTACGGGTAGATGACATAAAAATTTTGGTCGCAAAATTCCATGTCTAGATGTGTTTTCCAAATTTAAAGCATGTTTAAATCGGGACGGAGTAAATTTTCGAAATGTTCGAAAGGATTTGAAAGTTCCGAATTCGACGGATTTTTCGAAGGGCTTTAAAAGTTCCGGATTCCACGGAGTTTTCGAAGGGTTTTGAAAGTTCCGGATTCGACGGAGTTTTCGAAATGCTTTGAAAGTTCCGGATTCGACGGAGTTTTCGAAATGCTTTGAAAGTTCCGATTTCGACGGAGTTTTCGAAGTGCTTTGAAAGTTCCGGATTCGACAGAGTTTTCGAAGGGTTTTGAAAGTTCCGGATTCGACGGAGTTTTCGAAGGGTTTTGAAAGTTCCGGATTCAACGGAGTTTTCGAAATGCTTTGAAAGTTCCGGATTCGACGGAGTTTTCGAAGGGTATTGAAAGTTCCGATTTCGAAGGAATTTTCGAAATGCTTTGAAAGTTCCGGATTCGACGGAGTTTTCCAAATGCTTGGAAATCTTGGACCGTTAATACTCCAACTGGGATGGAAATATTTTAGGAAAGGAATGAGAACTGTATCTGCATTGCATCATTTTGACATGCGTTCGTGCACTCTGTTGATGTCGCTTCTGTATTAACGTATTTTGCCGTGTTCACCTGCATGGGCGAGGGACAGTTGATGTTCACAACCAGAAGAGTCGGGGAGCCTTCGAGGCAGTTCGAGCGCTGTGAGAGATATTCCCGGACGAGCCTCACGACGGAGAGAGGAGTCCACGACAGCTTGTGGTTGACTCCGTCTTGGCTGGATTTATCAACGCGGTAGCCACGGTGGATGTGATGCAGAGGGCGAGGTCCATGTGCGTAGCTCTGAGCGAGTACTGGTGGGATACGACCCACACTTTTCATTTCAGGTGGGGGGAGGCGACTGTGACTCCCACTGACTTTGCGGCGATCACTGGGTTGCCAACCTGGGGCAACACGCTGGTGTGGGTGGATGGCTATACCGGGCAGTTGTCGAGCTCTTTGGGTTTTGATATCACCGATGCCAAGGAGCTTAGGTATTCGATACAGCCGATGGAGATGCATCCGAGGACGGGCATTGCTGATTATGGGGAGGGTCCCAGGATGACCGCCGAGCGTCCGGCTCGAGGGTTCCTATGGTTCGCGTTGTCGGCCGACTCTGTTTCAGCCCGACTTCGACACGTCCTGTCACTTCCCTCTGCTCGGGTCGCTGACAAATCTGGATGCCGTGAGGGGGTACGTATGGGGGAGGCTGGACTGGCCGAGCTCTACTACGCCTTGGACAGGTTCTCGCGGGGAGAGGAGAACTCCTTGTGCTGCTTCTCGTTTGCTTTGGATGTGATTTCACGTCTTTTTATCTTCCTTGTCTCGTTTTTGTACTCGTATGTATCTGCTTTGTAGCTGACATAACTTTCCATTTGCTTGACAGGTCTGGTGCTATGAGGTGTTCGGTCGCGACGGTGGGAGATTAAGGAGGCGTACGGTCCTTGTTCCACTGCCATGCGTCTTGGCGGAAGAAGGCGAAGAAGGCGGTGTCGTCGAGGAGGGCACTCGACTATTATACGAGGAGGTGTCTCGAGCCACTGGCCGGAGTTCTCCGAGCGGATCCAGCGACTGGTGGAGCCGGATTCACGTTGGCGTGGTTCGGGTTGCTAGTGAGGTTACGCGGCGGCGGAAAGCTGCGTGGGACTTCACTGCGATGCGATGTATCTGGGGGAGAGGGTGACCCGTCAGCATGGCCCGAGGTCTCTTCCGATGGTGCCGGTGGATCCGCCTCTGCACATGCAGCATCCTCTGTCGATGTCGATGGAGGAGTTGGAGCGATATAGACAGGGTGTGTTCTATACCGAGTATGTCATAGCGGGAGACGACTATGATACTTTCTTGAGGATGAGGCTGAGGAGCCAGCGGGTGCAGCGCGGGGAGGCGAGGGCCACTGGATATCCCAAGATCTCCCGCTCCCAGCTGTAAGTACCCAAATCTGGCTCATGCCTTCCTAAGGTTAAATTTCCGGCAATTTCGATAAGTTTTCCGGTAATTCCAGGACCTTCCTAGTGTTAGGAAATATTAGGAACAGTTCCAAATTAATTAAGGGCTGAAAGTGAGCCTTCCTAATTAAGAAACACGTTTTTCTTAATTGGGAAGAAGTTTCTAGAATTTGCCACCTTGCATGGTTCTAGAAATGCTGAGTCACAATGGATAATGCCGCACGGCTGCATTAGCTCGAGGTCCCTAGCCGCACGGCCTCATTGGCGATTTCCAGACTGCCTATGAATAGAGCCCTCCTCTACCCATTTTGATCATCCACAAAAGGCATCAATTACTCATATTACGAAGAAATCCTCCCAAGAAGCTGCTGGAAGTCCAAGAAGGTGAAGAAGAAGGCCAAGAAGCTACCTCCCTCCTCCTTGAAGCTCCAAGATCAACCTCTCCTCCTAGCTCCATCCAAAGAAGAAGGAAGCCATTGGTAACCTCGCACGCCCTAACCTCGCATCCTAATAGCTTTATAAATTGCTCATTGCATTGCCTTTATATTGCTTGGGACTTGATAGATTAAAGATCATATCTTTATATTCCCCCTTCCCCTTTTGCATGCATTAGACATCATTTGTCATAAAAATGTAGTCTTTCCCCATAAAGGTGCATCCTTTGCACCTAAAACCCCCATTTTCCAATAAAGATGTCATCTTTATGCATCATTTGCATATAAAAATCAAATCTTTTCAATCAAAATGCATCCTTTGCATTCAAAATCCCTTTTCCAAGCATCATTTGCTTTAAAGATCATGTCTTTACCATAAACTAGCATCATATGCTTTTCAAAATGCAATCTTTATGCATCATTTGCATAATGAATTCCAATTTCTTCATAAAAATGCATCATTTGCATAAAAATCATATCTTTATGCATCATTTGCAATAAAGATCATTTCTTTGAATCAAATGCATCATTTGCAACCCAAAAATGTCATCTTTTCATTAAAAATGTCATTTTTACATACATTCCCCCATGCCCCCATTAGTAACCTCGAAACGGACCGATGTAAAAGATCCTATCTTTACATCGTTCCTTCCATAAAGGTTTCATAATCTCTTTAGAAAGGGACACATTTGAACCCTATATCTCCGATTATCACTTAAGATGAGTATGAAGCATCTATACGAGCTCGACCATCTTAAAGTGTAGGATTGATGGGCTAAGGACCCTCCTTTTCTAAAGAACCTCATCTTTGACTACAAAGAGAGTCATTCTCTCGATCACGCAAGTCCCAAGGTCCAAAAAATGCGATGATCACAAGTTCAAGATGAGGGCGGGATCATAATCCCGAATACATAAAAATCCAAGAAATCGGCGACAACCAACAAATGGTTTGTACGTTCGGAAGACGACTTGGGACATTCCCTCCTTATTTTCAAACACATGCACACAAGAAAGCACGCAAGCAAGCACGATTAATGGGATCTTGGGAGACTTGCTCGTGAGCACCTTGGGTGAACGACGATCCGTTCTTCCCGAGGGTAACTTAACCTCCGAACCCATAAAACCTTTTTCAAAGTTTTGAGGTAATCAAAATGGCGTGGCGACTCCGTTTTTCAAATTAAACCGGATGTCTTCAAACTCGCGTGAATCCAACAAACACAAAATTTTGGGCACACATTCACAGTTTGGCGACTCCGCTGGGGACATCCCAAAGGAGAAAAGCTTTTATTTTCAAAACAAAAAATCGATACTCGGTATATAGGTGGAAACCACTTACCCTTTCTGTACACTCCCGACGTGGGAGTTGGGATAACCGGTGGTTTAACAATCCCACGTACCGGTATCCCTTTTCGAAAAAAATTTGAAAAAAAAAAAAAAAAAGAAAGCTTTTTCCCTTTGAGCGGGTTAGACTCCGTCGCCGATTTCATTAATCGTGCTTGCTTTCGTTACCATGCATTGCATCATTTGCATCTTGGAATCTGTGCATACTTTGAACGGGAAACAACCCGAAAAATAGCAAAAGGAGTGGAACACGGAAAATTGATCCATGCGGTCGTACGGCTCAATCCTCCTTGGATTCGACCAGGGCGACCTCGGTGGCAATTCCACCGGGAAAAATCATGGTTAATCTAGCGATCCTAGCGGCTTGGGGCTACTCGGCTCCATGGCCGGGGGCTCCCGAGAAAATTTATGTGCTTATGTGTTGCATTTTCCGTCCGAAAATCATTCCTTTAAAACACATTACGAAAATCTCTGTTTTAACTCAAAAAGGAACATTTTTAGGAGACCGCACACTACGCGCACTGATATATCACATGTACACTTTGCACGCACGTCCTTCAAACACGAGGGTGGTTCCAGCTGCGATCACGGACAGCCTTACGATGCTCCCGGGCGCGCACGGAATCATCCCAACCTCCCCATGGCGGCCGGTGTCGACCAATGCACGGTCCTTGTCACACGTTTCAAAAAACCGTGACTTTTGGTTGGTTTTTGGTCTAGTCCGTGCCATATAGCCCAGTTGCATACCCTCGTAAAGGTCAAGCCTTAGTTCATAACGGAAGAAGAACTACGCAAAATTCCGACAAGGAAAAATTGGCGAGATCTCGACTCCGACATTGACTATTGACCTTGACACGCACGGAATGCGTAAGAGTCAAGACCGAGTCTTTGCCAACAAATCAAAAGATCTTTCGCTCAGCGAAGCTCTGCTAAAATTCCGACAAGGAAAAATTGGCAAGATCTTGACCCGGCATTGACTTCGATTCTAACTCACGCCCGTATGCAACGAAGTTCAATGTGACCTTTGTGTCATCCGGCTTTTGCCGCCCGACCCATGCCTATTATCTTCTCGGACATTACCGAAAGTCAAAACGTCATTCGCTCAGCGAAATTACGCAAAAATTCTATCAAGGCGAAAGACGAGATTTTCCGGTATTGCCTTGACTATAATCCGCATCGCTCGGGCGTTGAAAGTTCCTCTGACCTGCTAGACCCGTTAGGAGCGTTCTTTACTCTCGGTCGGTGGGATCCGCGTGCCCTATAGGACCCTCGCCAGGGGCATCCACCTGGGAGGTCGAAATACGGGTGGAATACGAGGGGCTTATAGACGTAGTGACGGAACCCGGCGATCCGGGATCTAGAGTAGTTACGAAAAAGAAGGGCAAACCCCTTTTCCAACCAAATAGATATTAATAAAAGACAACTGTTTTAAGTAAAGCTGGAAGATTCTAATTTGCATATTGCACGAGCCTTCACCTAAACACCTACCCCGAGTCTAAACCTTTCCTATCCCTTTCCCGGCGAGAAAGAAGTGGGTGAGAACAGGGTCGGCGATTTGTTAGCGCGGGAATTCTCGAGACGGTTCGCGAGAATCCTCGGTTTGGTCGATCCAGAGAGTCGAGAATGTCCGATTCGACGAGAGAACAGCCTTGGTTTGGGTAACCGAGATGACTAGGGAAGCGAGCTAGCCTATAGCCAATCCCCTCCTCCATCCACATATAATCCTTTGCCAAAAGCTGTCCCTTTTCGGTCTTCCCCAACATCCCGAGCCGTCGGGGTCCCGACACCCTCGCGGCCTTTGCATCCCCGTGGGACTCTTTCCCTCCTTTCGGCCTAATCCAAATCCCTTTACTTTGGAATCCCGGTACCACCACGACCTCTCTAATTTCGTCAACGCCTTTGTGAATTTGCCTATCTCTCGGACGGTGGTAGTGAAGAATCGATCGGAAACGAGAATAGGAATGGATGGATTTACGGTGATGATGACAGGTTCGGTAGAAGGAATGGACTTGGAGTCGGCGAAGTGAAACCCAAAGGGCAAGATGAGGTAGAAAACCACGGACCCGGAATAGGAGATGAAATCACTTCAAAGTGTATTTGCGGCTGTGTGAAGGCTCGGAAAAGGAAAAGATGCTAGCTTAGATGAGGCGGTATATGAGTCCTACATCCTAGAGTTCAATACTCCTTACAAAGACTTGGTCGGTGAATGGAGGGATTTAATTGAAGCCACTAGGCGAAAGAGGAAAGTGGACTCCACCCACCGTCTGGAAAACGTAAGCATCGCGGAAGCCAAACTCTCATCGGGGAGAGTAGACTGCATTACGGTGTTAGTAGTCACTCCACGAGACCTTGTCCGAAGAAGAGTGTATGGATGCCACTGGAAAGAGTCTTAAGTCTCGGCGACCCCAGTCCCTTTATGTCTGTGACGACAACGATGTTTTCTTGGTAATTCCCAAGTCGGAGGAGGAGTCCAAGATACCTCTTATATGGCGTCGAAGTATCCCGACTGCTTTTGCCCTCATTGGTCATCGAGTCGAGACGAAAGTTCCGCGAGAGTTACTACGGTGATGCGATGAAGACACGGTCGAAGTGCGGAAGGAACGATAGAAGAGTGGTTAGCCCGAAGCGAAAAGCCCGGAAAACCTTCCCGACAGTGAAGAACGAGAAACCCGCCATGAGGTTTGACCCCGAGAAATCCTTATTGATGATGGAATTTCTCACTTCGAGAAAATGTTTGGCCAATGTCAAAGATGCGTCGGAAAGGGCGACCCCTAGAGAAAGAAGGGACATGCTTGACAGGTGATGAGGAATGTGATCCCACTCTGTTGAAAAAATTGTTGGACACGGATGAGAAAGCCGGTTGCCGGGCTCAAACCACGAAGGTGATAACTCTGTTGCATGTTGACTTTGAAAAGTTTGAATGAGGCTGTGAAGGCTCTAAACGGAGAAGGTAAAGCGAAACCCGGCCAATGCTAAGCCAATCGAGAGAGTCGAGAACCACGAGAAGGTCGAAAGCCGTTAACTTAGGATCGAGATTCGAGAAGCGGCCTACGCCTCCGGTAGTGCCATTAATCAGTTAATCAGCGAAATTGGCCATACGCCGGCAGAGCCCGCCTCGACTTTGAAAGAGCTAACGAGAATCCTCCGGTAGGAATAATGACTCGGGAAAATCTAATGTTTATGTGATGACTCGATGCAGACAGATGAGTATTGAGCGGCTAAGGGTGACAAAAAGAATGCCGTCTCGGAGCAGACGAGATAAGAGGCCTTATAAGCGGAAGTAGAAAAGCCGAGACTACGACAAAGAGGATCCGGTGTTGACTTCGGTTGAAGTGTACCCAAGCCAATATCTCCTTGTGGTCCTGTTAACCTCTTCGTACCCTCATAAGTTGAAGCTAGAAGAAAGTTTGGCCAAGACCATGGTGCCCGTAGATGTCACCCGAGATGAGGTCGTCCGAATGATTGGAAGTATCCACTACGGAAACATCATTACCTTCAACGACTTGGACATGCCAAAGTATGGGGCTAGTCATAACGAACCTCTTTACATCACAGTCCGATTAGAAGAGCGTCGATTGCCACGGGTATTAGTCGATGGAGGGTGCAATGAATGTCTTGCCGGCCAGATGATGGACTTATTGGACACTGAAACCAACAGATTTGAAGCCTTCTAGTCGAGACTATTAAGGCTTATGACTCCACGGCACGATCGGTTTTGGGGATTGCTACTCTCAAGCTATGGTTCGGAAAAAAGGTCATGGACGTTGATTTTAAGTGATTGATATTCCGATTTCATTTCTTGCTCTCTTGGGACGGCCTGGATCCACCGAGATAAATGGGGTAGCCTCTACTTTGCACCGGTGCGTCAAATTTCGGTCAAATGATGGTACTATCACCACCATTTATGGAGGCAGTGTCACGGTAGAAGGAACCGGCTATTGGAGACATCCCGATATTGGAAATCAAACATGATGACGAAGGGTTGGCATTGACGGGATTCTCTGTAGCTCCTTCCAAAGCACAAGTGTGTTGCGCGACCTCACTACTACTTAGATAAAATCCCTCCTGCCATGAGAATGATGAGAAAAATGGGTTATCTTAGGGACTTGGATTGGGTAGAAGACTTGAGGGTCGCAATACCATCATCGATGTAAAGGCAGAGACTACCGAGATACGGCTTGGGGTACAAACCAAATTCTCGGAATGGCGAGAAAAGATAAAGGGGTCCGGCTTCGTCCCTACGGTTTATCCACGACCCATTATTTTACAAAGGCGAGACACAATACGATAAAAGTGATCACCGAGATCTCCTTGCGAGAAAACCCTTACGGAGAATCTTGAGAAAGTAAGGGAAAGCCGGCCGATCTGTTCGAAGAATGTTCCTTGACTTGCCGGACATTCACAGGGCTACCACTACCATTAGAAGCAGTATGTCTTCAAAGGAAACTCGAGACGGCGTCAAAGTCGGCATCCGGGGTAATGGACTTCTCGGCTTTCGAGTTAGCTCTTAGAAGATCGACGAGATAGAAAGGCGCAATAGTGAAGGCGGTGAGTGGGGCTTGCTACGGTTGTTTGATGAAGAAGCACGGATCCCGAGATTTGATCGACTTCGGCTCGAGATGATGAGATAGTTGCCATAATTGGAGACGGTGGTGAAAATCCTTTTGATCCCCGCACTTTGGTAACTAAGACGAAATGCCGTTGAAGAATTGGGAGACGTTCTCGGGACCGATAGCCGGCCGACGGCAAATGATAGCGGAGCTTGGATTGAGTACCTCGTCCTTCTCAACCCAGTTGTGTCAAACACCACTGTTGTGCATTCGGTTGAGTCGGGAATCTTTGAATTCCGAGTCCTCGAGTCATCCGAAGGCCTCACGCTGAGGACTATCAAAATGTAATCGATGTCATCTTTCCCCTTATTTTGAATGAAATGACGGATCTTTAGAGTATCCTCTTATTGCCAACTTAACCAATGATAAATTAACTCAAAACTCAATAACAGTTAATAATGAATCATTTGAACAAGATGCAAACACACTAAATGAACAATACATTAACGAAATCTTTAAGCAGGTTTCAGAAAAAGAGGAAAATCGGGCCCAAGGCTGAGGAGGTTTTGACAAGTGTGAACTTGGGTGCTTTGTCGAGGAACCTAAAGAGACACGAGATCGGAAACTTCTTCCGGGGGGTTGAGCAGGACGGGCCCGATCGATACGCTCGGGAATACGTCGACGTGTTTGCATGGTCATACGAGGGATATGCGGGGCTAGACAGGTTCGATAGTAGAGCACGAGAATCCCTCTAGCACCGAGATGCTAAGCCGGTAAAACGAGAAAATGAGGAAGATCGAGCCGAGAATGGTCTCTACGGGTCAAAGAAGAAATTGAGAAGCTACGCGGGTAGGATTCATCGAGTCATCGAATATCAGACATGGTTATCCAATATTGTGACCGTCACCAAGGCCAATGGGAAGGTGCGGCTTTGTGTGGATTTCAGAGATCGAACAAGGCCGGCCCCAAGGACGATTACCCTTTGCCAAGCATGGAGCATCCTGGTAGACTCCTGACTTGACCCGGCCTACGAGAAGTCAAATCCTTCGTTGATGGCTTTGCGAGGATACAACCGAGATCAAGATGGCCGAGGAAGACCAAGAAAAGACGGCCTTCACCACACCGTGGGGAACTTGCTGTTATACGGTGATGCCATTTGGGCTTAAGAACGCCGGGGCTACTTACCAAAGGGCGGCGACCGCGCTTTCATGACATGATCCACAAGGAGATTGAGGTCTACGTAGACGACATGATAATCCACTCCAAAGGCGAGGACGGGCGGCACTTTGTTGACTGCGGAAGTTCTTTGAGAGGCGAGACAACATTCCATAAGACTAAACCCTTCTAAATGCACCTTCGGAGTGACAAGGGAAAAGTGCTTGGGTATATGGTCACGGAGCGAGGTATCGAAGTTGACCCCCAAAGATCAAAGCCATTATGGATATGAGACCACCTCGGACCCCGGACGAAGTCAAGAGCTTTATGGGAAAAGCTGCGAGTACATTAGCCGTTTCATCAATCGGTTGACCACTATGTGCGAGCCCATCTTCAAGCTCATGAAGAAGAACGTAGACACGAGAATGGACCGAAGAATGCCGGGATGCCTTTGACCGGATCAAGGCATACTTGGTACATCCTCCGATCTTATGCCCCCACATAGACGAAACCTCTTACGCTCTATCTCACTTCATCGATACGGCGGTTGGGGCTATGCTTGCTCGGGAAAAGAAAGACTCTCGGGTAGAGAATGCCATCTACTTTGTCGGGGAAGGCTGCGGGGAAGTGAGCTCAATTACTCGGCATGTGAAAAGACACATTGTGGGAGGCTGATGCAGGTAGTCGGCAAGTTGAAGCATTATATGCGAAGCCCACCTTGTGAATTTGGTCTCAAAAATGGACCCCATCAAATACATCTTTGATAAGCCTTCCCTCTCGATGCGTCTAGCAAAGTGGTCCTTCTTCTTAGCGAGTACGACATCAACTATGTGACCGAGAAAGGCCATCGAGGTCAAGCGTTGTCGAGACCACTGGCAAACTTTCCCAGTAATGAAGACGAGAGGGCACGAACCCCAATTCCCGAGATGAAGGGATCTTTGCGGTCGAGCACAGCCGATGGCAATTGTTCTTTGACGGAGCCGCTAACAAAAAGAGGAAACGGTATCGGGATGCTGCGAGTCGATCCAAAAGATGAGCATACACCCATAGCCCTCAAGTTGAACTTCCACGCCACGAACAATGTTGCCAGTATGAAGCTTTGCATTCTTTGGTTTGGAAGCGCCTTAGAAAGGAATGTCAGGAGCTAGAAGTTTACGGAGACTCGGCCACGATCATCAACCGGGTTTCCAACAAGTGGAAGGCTGTGGATCCTAACTGCGGCGGTATCATGCCCGTATGGAGGAGTTATTTGGACGGTTCGGAGAAGTGACCTTCCACTACTTGCCAAGGGAAAAGAAACAGTTCGCGAGATGCCCAAGCTACTCTAGCCTCATTGGTAGAGATCCCCGAGGGAAAAGCCATAAAACCCTTCCGAGTGGGTAGAAGAGAAGCTGACCTATACATTTGTGAAGTAGACACAGGACCCGAGCCTATAAAGGAACCACTGGTACAATCAAATTTACCGGTTCCTCAAAGATGGAGAGTCGGCTTTCGAGAGACAAAGAAGGTAGACCAAAGAAGGTGTCGAGCGAGAGCTTTGCAAGCCACGAAAAGGTTGGCCTCCCATTATGTCATTCTAGGAGGCAACCTATACAAGAAGCGATACCGAGGATCACTACTCTTGTGCGTCACTCAAGAAAAGGCCAAAGAGTTGATGGTGAAGTCCACAATGGTCCTGCGGTCCTCATATGAATGCCGAGCCACGATGCAAGTGATCCTCAGAATGGGTTACTACTGGATTTCCATGGAAGCAGTGTGTGTCCAGCACGTCGAGCATGCGACAAGTGCCGGCGGTTTGCCAATCTCAACCATCTCCCGCCTCGCGGCACATGTCTTGTATGACGACTCCTTGACCGTTTGCAACTTGGGGTATTGACGTGATAGGGAAAATAGCCCGGCAGGAAGCAATGGACATGAATTTGTGCTAGTAGCCATCGACTACTTCACCCAAGTGGGTAGAGGCCAAGTCTTACAAGGTCCTCACTTCCGAGAAAAATGGCCCAATTCATCAAAGAAAACATAATGTGCGGATATGGGGTGCCCAGCGAGATCATTTCCGATAATGGGTCGCACTTTGAAGGGGCTGCGATAGGTTCTTTGTCAAAATTCAGGATCACTCGCCACAAGTCGTCTCCGTACGAGACCTCGAGACTAATGGAGCCGTGGAAGGCGCTAATAAGACGCTCGAACGGATCATCAGGAAAGATGGCCACCATGATGGTCGTGATTGGCCCGAAAAGCTGCACTTGGCACTCTGGGCTGCTGAACGTCTGTCGAACGGCTACGGGAGAAACCCCTTTTGCCTTAACCTACGGGATGGAAGCAGCGGTGTTACCGGTGGAGTTGGAAATCCCGTCATTAAGGGTCCTCTGGAAAAGCTTGAGTGTCAATGAAGTAGAATGGTTGCGCGGCCGGCATGATGAGTTAGCCACCTTGACGAGAGAAGGCTTAAAGCCGTGGAACACACCCGAGCCTACCGGGCGGATGGCGAGCGTTTGATAAAAGGTCAAGGCCGGAGACATCAAAGAGGGTGACTTAGTGTTGAAAGTGAAGCCCCTACCGAGACAACCCCCACAGGAAAATGGGAACCCGTTTGGATCGGCCCTTATGTGGTGCAAAAGGTACTATCGGGAGGAGCCATGAAGCTTGCAGACACAGACGGCAATCCACTTTGTCCACCCGGTCAGCGGTGATAAGCTCGGAAGATACTATGTCTAAAAAAAAAAAAGAAAAAAAAAAAGAAAAAAGGGGTGCAAAAAGAGTAATGCCCAGTGGTGAAAACCCAAAAAGGGCGGTCTAGGCAAAAAACGAGTGCACATAAAAAAAAAAAGAAAAAATATAGTTCACCAGAATGAACTACGAAGGACAATCAAGCTTCCATGAAGTGCGTCCTAAATAATAAAGGGTATTTCAGTTTTCATAAAACGGGTCCCAATCAATAAGACATTTGAATTTCCATGAAATGTGTCTTGATTAATTTCTAAGATAATATTTCTTGTTCATTACAAGTTAAAAACTTCTTGATGAGTTCAAGCACGGTCTACCTCTTGACTCTGCTAACCTGCTACAAAGATCTAAAATACAATAAAATGCCTAAATAAACTAATGTGTTTGCAAAATGGCAATAAGAAGATCCTAAGAAAAGATTTGTCAGTCGTCATTCGCTTAGTCTTCTTCGGTCTTCTTCCCTTTTCCTCGGCCCCGTCGAGTCTTCTTCCTCTTTTTATCTATGATGTCGGTATCCCTTATCCCGACCTCCGGTATCCTCACTGGAGCCTCTATCAAACCCGTGTCAATAAGTGCTCTCTCTACCCGAGCACGAGTCCGCACCTCCTCCCTCTGAGCCTCAGTCAAAGGAGCGACCTCGGACAACCTCTTGTACCGAGCCTCCATGTCTCTGATCAAGTCACCTGACTGGTTATGGCTAGACGTGTCCAAGGTTAAGCGTTAACCGGCTAACCGTAAGGTTAATAACCGGATTTTAACCGCCTAAACCGTTATCCGTCTAACCGACTTAACCGCCTAACCGATAACCGTGTAACCGAGGTTAACAAAGGTTAAGAAATTTTTACTCCGGTTAACCGCCGGTTAATTAACCGGTTAACTTAACCGTTAATTAACCGTCGGTTAATTAACCGTTAAGTTAACCGGTTAATTAACCGGCGGTTAACCGTATATCCGTTGGAAATTTGAAAAATATAGCCGTTGGTGGAGGAGTGGACCGTTGGAATTGGAATTGGAAATGACCGTTGGGGGCAGCCTGGCATGCGCAAAAACAGAGGCAGAGGCAGACAGGCTGTTAAGCCTTATAATTTATATCCGTTAGAAATCTAACGGGAATCTTAAAAAAAATATATATATATATTTGACAAATTCTTCACCTATAAATATCACCTCCCTCCTACCATTTTATTTCCACCTCAATTCTCTCTACTCTCTCTCTCTAAATACTCTAAAGCTCATACTCTCCCGTTAAGTTTCAATAGCATTTTCGGTTAGTTTTCTAACGAAATTTCGATTTTTACACTTTCAGCCATTTTTAACTTACACACTTCGTTTTTTTAATTTTTCTACCTCAAAAATGGCTTCACCTCAAAGACCCGGTAAGGAACAATATGTTGGTTCTTCCTCCGTAGACGCAAATGATGCTTTTTTTGACGATTTTCCGCGAAATGAAGAAGAAACCGTTCCAAGTAGTGGTGCTACTACGGCTAGGAGGAGGAGGGGAGGTCGGCGGGGCGGAGGTGGAGCTCGTGGTGGTGGACGTGCTAGAGAAGCAACATCCGACACTTTTACCATCCATTTCACAAAAAGGCAAATCACCCCCGACGACTTCAACAATTTTACCGTTACTTGCAATTATTGTCAACAAATTTACCAATTCCAAAAAGGTGGTGGGACGGGGTCATTTATGTACCACATTCGGACACGACATCCCGATAGGCTAACAAATCCGAGTACTCAAACTCAATTACGCAATCCAACCCAAACCCAAGGTTCGTCTTCTTGCTTATTTAAATTTGATAATCTTGTTTATAGGAAAGAATTGGCAAAATTCGTATGTGTGAAAGGACTTTCTTTTAATTTCGCGGATTGTGCATTTTATGAACGATTTATTCAAATGAGTTTAAATCCCCAAGGAAAAAGAGTACCACGTACGACTCTCGTACGTGATATTCAAAATGTGGTTTCGGAATATAAACTTAATTTAATCAATGTTTTATCAAACTTACCAACCGTTAAGTTTTCATTTCTTTAAAAAATATGTTTTATATACTTCCGTTTCTTTTAAATCCGTTAAGTTTTCATTTCTTTAAAAATTCATACCTATTTTTCTATAACTTTTTGCAAAAAATATTAGTCTTAACAACTATTTAAAATAGTTTTATTTATCCAAAAAAAAAAAAAAAAGCAGTTCATATACGATTACATATTTAACAGAAACTGTTAAATATTTAACTGTTTTTTCAAAAAAGTGTTAAAAACTTAACTTTTTATTCAAAAAACTATTAAAAAGTTATTTTTTTTTAACTTTAGATAAAAATCTGACATTCTTGAAAAAAAAATAAAAAAATTAACCGTTTATTAACCGGGTTAACCGGATTAACTGCTTAGGTTAGCAGTGCGTAACCGTGACTTAACGGTTAACGGTTAAGTCCGGTTAATGATTTTAACCTTCGTTAACCGCCGGTTATTAACCGGTTAACCGCGGTTAATTAACCGTGGTCACGTCTAGTTATGGCGACTCGCCTTAGCCTCGGTCTCCCTCAAAGTCCTGCTCGAGTCACAGTCAGCCCCCAATAAGGCTCGACGTCTCTCCTCCAAGATGACACAGGTCGCTCCCGTCTCCCCTCTCGTGCAGTCCAGTAGACACGGTGGTCAAGATGGTACTCTTCCTGCTCTGAAGATAGCCACAGGTGGGAAAGCAACGTATGTCCAAGCCCTCGAGAAGAAAGAGAAGTTTGGATCCCTCATATCCAATGACACCACCTCCATGGTGCGGATGTCCTCCCAATCACTCAATGGCTCTGTAAAGCCCCAAAGCTGCCTGGATACTAAGCGAGGGTATGTAGAAGGATGACCAGCGAACCTGGAACCCTCACAGCATAGGACTTCTGAAATGTCCTCTGGTTTGCAACCTCCAATGAGGTATCCACCAACGGATGTCCGAAGTGGATAGCCTAGCCATCGTCGCTCTCAGCTACCCTGGTCTGTTGCCTCGGTGCACCTCTCTGAGAAATCACCCAGGGGCGAAGTCGGCAAAGCCCACGCTGACAAAGCCAGAGCCTCTCCTGCAGTCATCAAGGTCGGCATAGCCCAGGACTCCCGGATCTCATGAAATGGTCTCCCAGAGCCATCCTGTCAATCCCATGAAGTGTCTCTCCCAAAACCGGCGGGACAATATCCTTCCCGACCACACGAGTCTCTAACCATGTCCAAGAGACCACTATGGCCAGATCCCAGCGGACTCGGCGGTGAACGGAGCGAGAGAATACGCGAAAGGATAAATGCGTCCATAGCCACCGTGGTCGCGGCCCATATCTGGAGACCCATACCTGCCCGGATATCGAAAGGTCAATCCTGTCCCGGATACCATCATCCTCTCGGCCTCCCCCAAAGGAATCTGCGCGAAAAGATGCAAGCTTTGCCGCCACCGGCACGTCTCAGGCCGGCGGAATAGATATAGCCTCAATCTCGGGACCCCCAATCAAGAGCTCGAAGTCTTCATGCGTCGGGACAATCTCGTTATAAGAAAAGCGATAAACATGTCTCGGACGTCCCAGGAACTTTCTTTGCGGCTCTCAAAAGGTCCCAATCGGGCGGGAGATCCCTCAAATGCCATAAAGACTTGATCTTGAAGGAAGAATCAAAACGCCCCCTATAAAATTGGAAGTTGTGTCTCACCCAAGATTGAAGATCGGACGAAACGGTCTCGCTTCCCCTTTGCAATCTAACGGGCTTCTCCATCGCAAAATGACCAAAGGTGGTGCTTTTAGGTCCAAAATGTGCTGCAGGAACAGGTTGGGACAAGTCTAGGTTGAAAATGAAGTGAAATGGCCAAGCCTTGCTTTTATTCGTAAAATAACCGGTTCGAGACAGCGCGAGCCGCACGGCTTCATTTGCCCTCTGGACAAAACCGCACGGCTACATTAGCCATCTGCGAGAAAAAATTGCGGCAACAAGTTGCTGCCCAAGGGAGTTTTTCACCCCACTTTTTCAACCAAAACACGTACAAAAACATATCCAGGAAGCCATTCAAGCATTTATACACCATTATAAATCATTTTGGCCCGGTTCGACCCAGATTCCAAGCAAAAAATCGCCCCAAGGCTCAGATAATATGCAAATTAAAAAAGCATAAATTAGGAAAGTAAATAAAGCATTAATACAATGTCTTCGCCCCATCGGCGCCAGAATAAAGCAAAAAATAAACAAAGTGTGCATAAATCTTGTCCATTGTTTGTTTTTGTTCCAAATCTATTCTAGAGACCTCCTAGGCCTCCGATTCTTCCTCCTCCTCATCACTGCTTAGCTCGTAAACGCTAGCCTCCCTCATCAAGTCCTCACAGTCGCTCACGTCGGACAAATGGACATTATCGTGCCCATACTCGGGCAGTTTGCTCCCGAATGTCGGCGTTGGGTCCCCGCCCGAGGCATGGCACTTGGAAGAGTACTCCGAGGCCGATGAGGTGGGACCCATTTAATGCCCCGGAACATGTATCGTCTCTTGCGCCCGGGCTCCTGCATCCGCTGCCGCCTTTGAAAGCGCAGTGCGGCTTCCTCGAAGGGACCGGCACATGTCCTTCCAGCCTATTCTGCACGATCGGCCCTATCATAAGTGCGAGCTGGAACTGAGAAAAGAAGAAAAATCTCGGAAAAATCTCGGAAAATCTCGAAAATTGCAAAAAGCGAAAAATCGAGAAAAAAGCTGAAAAAGGGAAAGACCCTAAAAGTATACTTACAGTCTTTGTCGGGCGGCGGTATACTTTGGGGCTCCACTAGTGTCGAGGACGAGAATCCTCATCCTCCTCGGTACTCCATGGACCACGTAGGACGGATGCGCGGAGGGATCGGCGGGTCGGTAGGCTCATCCTCCCATATCCTGGTGACCCCGGCTTCACTAGCCGTGCGGCGTCCTCGGATCGGCCCACAAACACGGCGTAGGGGGTATCCATGTCAAAGTACTCCTCGGCGGCCACGCACGCACCTAGCAATCTCATCCTCCTCGGCCAATCCTTGGCTGCGGCATCCGTCTTTGGAGGATCTGAGGAGTAATGGCGTCAGTGGAGTGACATGGCCATGCTTGCCTCGAAACGGTCCCCCAAGTAAATGACATCACATGTCGGCCCGGTGAAACCATCTCCTGCTGCCTAGTCGCCTCAAATGGCCTCTCCAGCCAAAATCTCCCTGGATCACACTGCCCCGAGGGTAGAAGTCCACTCCGTCGGGCAGTCCACAGTTGATGACCAGGCCTCACCATTTTGTATTCGAAGGTGATCCGGGTCTTCCAGTGAACTTATCCCTCGCATCTCCCTCCGAAATAACCATAGCGGGGAAAATGGTGATATCACTCTGCGTAGTTCCAAGGAAAGAACCCGATCACCTCGCGAGTAACCGGGCTGCATGTTCAAAACATCAAAAAGGTCATTCTCTCTCTCATAAAAGTCTCAAGACGAAGAGAAAAGAGAAAGAAAGAGAGACTACCTCGAGGGCAAAGGAGAAAGCTTGATCCGTAGAAGCGACCTTGTTCGGTTACACGTGTCCAAGGAGAAGTAGAGCTCCGCCAATCCGGCCTCTCCCAAGAGACCGCCTCCTATCCCATCCACATCAACCAAAGAGTCGAGGAGACAAGTCATGGCCGGTGTCCCGGAGTAGCAAAAATGGTGGCCAGATAGCATCAACCACACAAAAGCTCTAGCCAGTGCTGGCGGTCACATCATTAGCGGCAAAGTTACGCATGCAGATTACGGATGCCCACCTCGACATTCCGTGTCTCCATACCCGGCCCCTTGGGAATCAACTCAAATCCAACCAAATTCTGAAACTCCTCGGCGGTAATATGGTCTCTCCAAGTCACGGGCCTCCCAGCGTGAGCGTAGACCGATGTAGAATGTGAAATCGGCGAGAGTCACCTGTGAGCTCTCCCGGCTCGGATGAAAGCTATGGGTGCTATCCCACGGAACTCGAAAGGGCTGGATCAAGCCCTTGCTCTTAGAGGTGATATGAACACCCCTGCCGATAGCCTCGACGAACGAATCCCGGGCGGTAGCCCGCACCAGCCGCCCAGGGTTCACCCTATTCTTCTCGAAATCCGGCATCCTACTTGCCCAAGCTTGACTGCAATCTCTGATGGTCCTCTAGACTTGTTCTCCTGTAGACAAGCACAACAAAGAAGTGTGTCAATCATTCATCATTTTCAAAAGCATGCATATATTCACAAAAGTGCACATATTTTTCAAAAAAGAAAAGCATTCACAAAAGTTTTTCTAGCATCATTTGCATAAAAAAAAGCGTCTTTCATCACTTGAAACGCGTCATGTCAAGTCCCATTGCTTTCCTAAAGCACAAAATCACAATTTTCACAATTCTTTGCACATAAGCATCATTCTTTCAAAAATGGCATGCATGAATCCTTTTCATCTTCCAAAATTATGTTTTCTCAAAATTTTGACCTAGTTCTAGCACATGCAAGAACTCCGTCTCACTTTAGACAATTTTTCATTCTTACTTTATTTGCGAGAAAAAAGTGGGTCATCCCCATTATTTTTGTCAAACAAATTGCACATTGCATGTTCTTAGCCTCATAGGTTATTCATCAATATCTCAAAGTCATTCAAAAATCCTAGGAAAATCCTAGAAAATTCCTAAGTTCGGGTCAAGCCCTAAGTCATTCAAAATTCAATCAAAATCGACGGAATTGAGCCAAATAAGAATGCTTACCCCAACCGGACGCGGGTTCGTCGATTTGTGCTCTCTCCTCCCCGGGTAAAGCTCCGACGGAGGCGTAAGAAAGTCATACTTTCTTTCCGTTCGCACGAGCTCCTTTCTTCTCCTCCGAGCGGCCGCGGAGATATTTCTTCTTGCTTGCCTCGGTATAGGATTGCCCTCCGGATCCATCTCAAATCAAAGGAAGCAAAGGAAATTGAAGGAATTCGAAATTTCTCTTCCTCCTCTCTCTCTCTCTGCGTTCTTGGGCGGCAACACAATGCCAATGGCCCGTTCAAATCTGATTTTAAATAATCTGGAAAAATCGGGCTTAGCCGTACGGCTCCTTTTCTCCATCTCATGCTTGGGCGGCCTCATTCGCTACGAGCGAGAAAATTACAATCCACCCTGGACCTTCCACTTGGGCATGCAATTCCCGTTATCTTTTAACTAAGATAACATCTTTTTGAAGATATCCTTTATCTCTTAAGTAATTAAGCTTTATTCCCGATGCAGCCTCAGATTAATTCCGTTATAACGGGATAATGCTAGGTGACAACCTCCGAATTGTCAAAACTCTAAACTGAGCTTACCTCTATCTCGGATAGCGACGTATGCTATGTTCTCTTAACTTAAGCTACCTCTATCCCAAATAGTGACGTATGCTAAGTTCTCTTAACTTAAGCTACCTCTATCCCGAATAGTGACGTATGCTAAGTTCTCTAAACTTAAGCTACCTCTATCCCGAATAGTGACGTATGCTCGAGTTCCTCTAAACTTAAACTACCTCTATCCCGAATAGTGACGTATGCTCGAGTTCCTCTTAACTTAAGCTACCTCTATCCCGGATAGTGACGTATGCTAAGTTCTCTAAACTTAAACTACCTCTATCACGAATAGTGAAGTATGCTTGAGTTCTTCTTAACTTAAGATACCTCTATCACGAATAGTGAAGTATACTTAAGTTCTTCTAGCTTTAGTTACCTCTATCTCTGTCAAAAAGAGATAGCGCCGTAAGCTTTAGTCTTCGTTATTTCCGTCATAAAGAAATAACGTCATCCAGCTTTAGCTACCTCTATCTTCCTCGATAGTGACGTAAGCTCTAGTTTCCTCGGGTGACAGCCTCCATTAATTGTCAAAACCACTCAAGGATCCTAGACATCGTTCCTAACTATCTAGTGATGCTTGAACTACGATCAAGACTTGATTCCTCAGGGATACGTAGGTAGCCTTTTATAAAAGGTCCGGCCATTCCAGAGCCACTTTGGTCACCCTGTTCCTCCGTCACTCCTCAGTGATGAAGTAGTCCCTCATAAGAGACTTTGTTATCCGACCACCTCGGTCACTTCTAGCATATCCCCAGTAGGATCAATTGCTTGACCTCCTAGGTCATTTTCTCTTCTATTTCCCCGTAGAGACCGAGTTTTCTCTTCTCCATTCCTCGAGCGGATCCTACTCCGAACTACGGCTGGCTTGATTCCTCCGGGATACGTAGGTAGCCTTTCATAAGAAGTTCAGCCACTCGACCACCTTGGTCACCCAATCCGTCTCGGCATTCGCCAGATCGGATCCTTTTCTATCGACAACCCCACTTGCCTTGCAAGTGACGTTGCCGAGGGGCTTCTGTAAGTACCCAAATCGGCTCATGCCTTAGGTTAAATTTCCGGCAATTTCGGTAAGTTTTCGGTAATTCCCCGAACCTTCCTAGTGTTAGGAAATATTCCGGAGCAGTTCCAAATTAATTAAGGGCTGAAAGGGAGCCTTCCTAATTAAGAAACACGTTTTCTTAATTGGGAAGAAGTTTCTAGAATTTGCCACCTTGCATGGTTCTAGAAATCTTTGAGAGTCAC
Source organism: Adenophora triphylla var. japonica (assembly GCA_022495995.1). Classification (NCBI taxonomy): domain Eukaryota; kingdom Viridiplantae; phylum Streptophyta; class Magnoliopsida; order Asterales; family Campanulaceae; genus Adenophora; species Adenophora triphylla. Next base: position 149,730 of record JAFEMH010005666.1, read on the forward strand.
AATGGATAATGCCGCACTACCGCATTAGCTCGAGGTCCCTAAGCGCACGGCCTCACATTGGCGATTTCCAGGTGCCTATAAATAGAGCCCTCCTCTACCCATTTTGATCATCCACAAGGCATCAATTACTCATATTACGAAGAAATCCTCCCAAGAAGGCTCTGGAAGTCCAAGAAGGTGAAGAAGAAGGCCAAGAAGCTACCTCCCTCCTCCTTGAAGCTCCAAGATCAACCTCTCCTCCTAGCTCCATCCAAAGAAGAAGGAAGCCATTGGTAACCTCGCACGCCCTAACCTCGCATCCTAATAGCTTTATAAATTGCTCATTGCATTGCCTTTATATTGCTTGGGACTTGGTAGATTAAAGATCATATCTTTATATTCCCCCTTCCCCTTTTGCATGCATTAGACATCATTTGTCATAAAAATGTAGTCTTTCCCCATAAAGGTGCATCCTTTGCACCTAAAACCCCCATTTTCCAATAAAGATGTCATCTTTATGCATCCTTTGCATATAAAAATCAAATCTTTTCAATCAAAATGCATCCTTTGCATTCAAAATCCCTTTTCCAAGCATCATTTGCTTTAAAGATCATGTCTTTATCATAAAATAGCATCATATGCTTTTCAAAATGCAATCTTTATGCATCATTTGCATAATGAATTCCAATTTCTTCATAAAAATGCATCATTTGCATAAAAATCATATCTTTATGCATCATTTGCAATAAAGATTATTTCTTTGAATAAAATGCATCATTTGCAATCCAAAAATGTCATCTTTTCATTAAAAATGTCATTTTTACATACATTCCCCCATGCCCCCATTAGTAACCTCGGAACGGACCGATGTAAAAGATCCTATCTTTACATCGTTCCTTCCATAAAGGTTTCATATTCTCTTTAGAAATGGGACACCTTTGAACCCTATATCTCCGATTATCACTTAATATGAGTATGAAGCATCTATACGAGCTCGACCATCTTAAAGTGTAGGATTGATGGGCTAAGGACCCTCCTTTTCTAAAGAACCTCATCTTTGACTACAAAGAGAGTCATTCTCTCGATCACGCAAGTCCCAAGGTCCAAAAAAATGCGATGATCACAAGTTCAAGATGAGGGCGGGATCATAATCCCGAATACATAAAAATCCAAGAAATCCCGAGCGACAACCAACAAATGGTTTGTACGTCCGGAAGACAATTTGGGACATTCCCTCCTTATTTTCAAACACATACACACAAGAAAGCACGCGAAGCAAGCACGATTAATGGGATCTTGGGAGACTTGCTCGGCAAGGCACCTTGGGTGAACGACGATCCGTTCTTCCCGAGGGGTAACTTAACCTCCGAACCCATAAAACCTTTTTTTCAAAGTTTTGAGGTAATCAAAATGGCGTGGCGACTCCGTTTTCAAATTAAACCGGATGTCTTCAAACTCGCGTGAATCCAACAAACACAAAATTTTAGGCACACATTCACACCACGTGCTAGGTGGCGTACGAGGCTAGGCGGTTCGCGCGGGCGGTTGGTGATCCCGTCCGGAGGAGACGAGACCTCGATACGAGGTGGACCCCAACACTTCGGTGAGTGCCTTTGATTTTCTGCATTTGATAGTAGCATTCACACCAAATGTTGCATCTGTGCTTTTCTACTTGTCTTTTGATGACTTTCCTGGTTTGCAGGTGTCTGGCCGTACGTATAATCAGGCCATGAGACAGTTGGACGGGTGGGCCAACTATGCTAGGAGGCTCGTGGAGTTCCTTAGGTGCAGTTCTCGGAGGAGCATGGATGTTCGTGAGCCGAGGCCGTCTAGGCCGAGAGGTTCGTCTGCTCCCACGACGAGTGGAGAGGACTTTGCCCAGGGATTTGGCCAGTTTGCGGGCGGAACGGCTGGGTTTGGAGCTCATCCTCCTTCGCACTCGGGGCATGAGAGGGGAGAGTCTTCGAGTTCGCAGGCGCAGAGGAGGCCTTTCGCGTATTCCCGCCTGGAGGAATTCGGAGATTTCTTGTTCTCGATGGATCCCAGCTTTATGCGGGCTTGATGCATCGAGTGCTCGGATGACGAGCAGGACTCGGAGTAGTCCTCCTTTATTGCTTTTTAGACAAAATGTATGTATTGTCCGGAACAATTTGACTTGTATTTGAAAAAAGGCGCCCTTGAGGCGGAACCTGTACTTTGCACATCTATTTAGTGATTACCTTCTTTTTATTTTGGCAAATAAGCAAGTAGGTTGATCAAAAATAAATAATATGAAACATGCATAAAAAATTGAACGGGTCAAAATTTATGCCTATATGCACTGATTATTAATTAATTGCACTGTTGCACGAGTCCGGGGCGAAAGAGGTGTTGGCTTTGGTTAATTGAAATCATGGGAGCACGCAGATTCACAAAAGCATGAACAGGGCTTGGTTTGGAATTGTTTCCAATTTAAGAAGCGGTAGGCGAGTTGACCAAGTCAAGCTGAGAGAGTCCGGTCGGATGAGGATGAAATTCCGAGTCTTTTAAATTGCAGTTTCGGCTTTGCAATTTGTAAGAAGCTAACGCGTTTGCCTTAGTCCGTTAGTGAATTCCTTTCAAATTCCTAAGGTTTCCTTCACTTTCTTTCATGGCTCCCTTTCTAGCTATCGTCTCGGATGCAAGAGCGATACTTGGATAATTTTCAATCGTGGGTGCAGAACCACACGAGGCAAAATAAGGGGTTTTTAGAAGGCTATTACGGGATGAAATCTGTTTGGGCTTTGAAGGAGCTCATTGCCGGATTGGGATCTTTTTGAGCGGCGGCTTGCTTAGGACGTGCGGAGGAATGTGTACAACTTTTCGTACAACCAAATCAACTCCTACATTCGAAGATTTATGGGCCATTTTGGGAGGACTGAGGACGGACAGCCAGTTCTTCCCTATCTTTGGTGGCATGGCCATTGTTGAGAAGTTAGTATCTCTGCTTTGGTATCTCGGCGGGAGAAGCATACGGGATGCGATATTGAACACGATTATGTCGACATTTGAGTGCCAGATAGATTTCTTTGTTAGTGAGGAGCGTCTTCGCGTGGGACGCGTTTGCTCTGTGCGCGATTCGCTACTTTGTTCACGTTTACGTCCACAGGTGTGTGCCATCACGGTGTCTTTTGGACTGGTGAGCCGATGGAGAGCAGGGGTGACATCGTGCCTTTGGTCTTGGGCGAGGCGTTCTGGGCATAGGTCGGATGGCGGCCGGCGATCGATACATGTGGGGAGGGAGTCCTACATGCTTACCGTGTGGTTGAGGGAGGAGGCTGAGATGATGCCAGAGGTGCCAATGTCTTATGACACTTAGTCCTTTTCTCGACGTCCTCTGGTGATAGGGGCAATCGGGTGAAGCTGGAGCTCTGGATGGCCAGACTCCGCACGCATCACTTGCGATGGTGGGTTCCCAGCTGGAGAGTTCTGAGACTTGTCGGACCGGCTCGGGGTCTCTTGGTTGTTAGAGTGCGGGGTTGTCCCAGACGGCCTTCTATATTCCATCCTTGGTGCTGCGACATGCAGTGGAGCGAGTGCCGACGGGTTTAGTTCATGCTTTGCTACCTTCGAGGTGGGATCTCTGCGATGGAAAATCCTTCGACGCTATTGTTGCTCGCTGGCGGTTGTGGCAATACACGTCCTTTCTGCCCGGGGTTCTCTTTCACTTAGGAGAGGGCACATTATTGTCTACGTGATATACGGCTGGTATGAAGAGTGTATGGGGGAGACACAGATAGCTATCTCGTGGAGACGGAGTGAGCTATTAGGTGCTGATCACCTTGACAGCTCGACCTTGAGGAGTACCGAAGCGGGGGCTAACCCTCGGAATCTTACGGGAACGACATGCCTTTGCTGACTATGAGGCCAATGCCGTCGGGAGGCCGATCAAAGCACGGTTATGATGGCTCTAAGAGAGGGAGCTCAAGGCAGCTAGGGAAAGAGGTTGCGTTGACGGCTACGAGAGCTTGACGGAGGCGTCGGGAAGGGGTTCCACTGAGCCGGGAGTAAGAAGGACTACGGAATATTCTGTGAAGGTGAAGAATGCTCGCGCAGGTGGGAAAGGGAAGGGAAGAAGGATGAAGGACCAAGTACGGGAAACTAGAGAGGTTGACCTTCTTTGTCCAAGTATCCACCCACTGTCATTGCGAGACACATTAGCTAATGGATTAATGTTTTATTGTAGTTTTGCTAGCGTGTAGCGAGTTTATGAAGTTGACCGTTGCTTGAACTCATCAAAGATTGTTTTAACCATCAATGAATTTGTAGGTTAATTGAA